>JAIUZE010003258.1:0-42549 GCA_022085475.1 Heliosperma pusillum | reverse complement strand
TCGTTGGTGATTCACGGCCCTAAGAAGGTGTCGTAGGGTTTGTCGTAGCCTCCCTTGAGAGGAGAGGCTAGGGTTTTGTTGATTAGAGTTTTACTTTGTTATTTAGGGTTTTGGTTTACAACGCTAAGGTTATAGTGTGTTAGACTATAACTTTGCGCGTAAGCTATCCAGGTTATACCTGTTCGAGCTATAACTTTGAAAGTGACGTTATGGTGCGGTGTACTATAACAAGACTCGTTGTGGTGACATGGCGGTTTGTACCGCGGAGTCAACCCCTCGATGATGGTGTTATAGAGGACTAACCCGTGACGGAAGAGAGTTGTAGTTGATGATACTATAGCCTCGCACATATATAACTAAGGTTATAACTTGATGTACTATAACTTCACTAAAGTTGGGTGAAGGTTATAGCTCAAGGTATTATAACTTTACTAAAGTTAAGTGAAGGTTATAGTTTATGATACTATAACCTGGCACACTTAGTAACGTTATAGCTGGAAATACTATAACTTTACTGGAGTTAAGTGAAGGTTATAGTTGATGATGTTATAACCTGATATGCTTAATTAAGTTTATAGTTGGGTTTACTATAACTTCACAAGGGTTAAGTGAAGGTTATAGTTGATGATACTATAACCTAACACGCTTAACTAAGGTTATAGCTGGGGTTACTATAACTTCACTAGGGTTAAGTGAAGGTTATAGTAAGAGGTACTATAACGTTGAATATATACCTGACTTTATGCTTGATGTTATGGTAGCTTGCACTGTAAAATGACTTCTAAAGTGTGATGTTATAGTTCAAGGTACTATAACCTTTGATCCTATGTGCTTGTTCATATGTTGTGTTATAATTAGTTATACTATAATGTTGTGACTATATATCTCGTTCGTTACTCTTTTCGATATAATAGTTCAGTTGGTTGTACTGTTCTATGTTATGAGTGCATGTGATGTTATTCACATGTTTGTACAGCCAGTTAAACTGTACAGTGGTTTATGGGCTAGTTGTATAGATGACAAGAGGTATCAGTTAAATACCGATCGGAATGAGCAAACGCTACCCTTTAGGGATTTGCCGTAGGTCTATGTTCGGGATTGGCTAGAGGCTGTTTTATACGCTCTGGTTCCCGTGTGTCGTTTGGTGTACAGTTAATGCACCGAGAGTCTGGCCAGGTCTTAGACATATAGGCAGTTGTTATACGCTATACATAGTACCGCGGATGCAGTTGTTATACGGTCCACACCGATGGAGGCAGTTGTTATACGCTCCATCCGTTCAGAGGCAATTGTTATACGCTCTGACAGTTAAAGGAAGTTGTTATACGTTCTAACGGCGTTCGTTCTATACACTATGTTTGGTAAGTGGAGGCAGTTGTTATACGCTCCAATGTCGCTTGTTCTTATCCTGTTGTTGATGATTTATGATGATTATATTATGACATGCTTAATAATTTCTTCACATGTCGTTCATGAGTATTTTCAATTGTTATTTATTGTTGATTAATTCAGCCTGTTATAAACATGACAGAGAGAGCATCTAGTTACTCCCGACTGATTGTCGACCCCCCATTCTCAGGTTGAATTTGGATGTTGCTTGTCTAGATGTTGGGCTGGAGAGACTTGTGGCAAGATAAATAATATGTTTAGGTATCTAGGTTTCCTTAGAGAATCTTAATAATGTAATTGTAACGCCCCGAAAAACAGACATGTAGCTCAAAATAGATCTTTTCATTAATAATAGAGAGATAGGTAGCACGGACACTTCTCCTAACCAGCCGTCCCGTGTCGGACACACGGACACACGAACACCTATAAACAAGGAATGTGAAATTGAAAGACTAGAAGAGGTTGATTAGAAGATGAGTTTGGGTGAGAAAATTGATTAGAAAATGAGTTTGGGTGGAAAATGAGAATAAATTATAGTTAAAGTCAAGTTTTACACTCAATTATTTACATTTAATATAAAATACTAATACAAAAATAAAATTGTATGTTATTTATAACTATAAAATATATATTTTATTAAATTTAAATGCCGTGTCCCGTGTCCTAAATTTCACGAGATGCCTTATCACGTGTCCGTGTCGTGTCCGTGTCCGTGTCCGTTTTAGTGCTACCTAGATAGAGAGCAGCGGAATTACAAGGCGTCACCTTTCCCTCCGGAAAATACAAGGCTTATACAATAAAGTAAATACACTTACAATGCTAAACCTAAAAACTCTAATTATTTAATTAAACATTCTATAAGTCTTGTCTTCTATATGAAGTTTCTCACTCTTGACCCTCCCTGATACTTGTACCTGAAAAATATATAAAAATAACGGGATTAGCCAGCCACAGGCTGAGTATGACTCTGGTTGCCTCCACTTGCCTTATGATCGAACTGTCTCACGATGTTCTGAACCTAGCTCACTTATGTCATTTTCATTATTCATTTTTCCTCATTCCTCACTAATATCACGTCAGCGAGTACAATAAATTACCCGAGTATAATAACTTACCATCATACAGTATTTCCTGCCAACCAGTCAGGTCTCTAATCATTATATCATTTCTTATTTTCATAAGAACACATATTCATATCACATTAGTGTCGGTCTACCATTACCCGAACAAGAGAGCACTACAAAATAAAGTTCGTTTTGCGACGGATTGTTCCGTTGCTAGATAGGGAATTTCCGTCGCTAAAGACTGATTTGCGACGGATTTGCGACGGATAGTGTCCGTCGCTTATCTTCGTCGCCAACAGTAGTAATTGCGACGGAATAATCCGTCGCACATTTTTGCGACGGAAAGTCAAGTTTTTGCGACGGATACTCCGTCGCAAAAATTGACTGCCTTTAATTGGGGTCAAACATAAAGTCAACAGTTGCGACGGAATTTCCGTCGCAAAGATTTGACTTTCCGTCGCAACTGTTGACTGAATGTTTGACTTGACTGCCACCTGTTCAGCCAAGTCAAACATAAAGTCAACATTTGCGACGGAATTTCCGTCGCAACATTTTGACTTTCCGTCGCAAAGATTGACTTTGTGTTTGACTTGGCTGTAAGTCAGTCAATGTTTGCGACGGAGTTTCCGTCGCAATAAAGCCTGTATTTATTAGGACCTGGCTGTTTCCTGCATCCCCTTTATACGCGTTAAAACGACAAAAAACCTGCAAATTACAGAAGTTTTCCAGCAGTTACGCGTCCAACAAAGTTACTAATGTAACACAAAACCGAACAAAGTTTTGATTTTATATCATAAAAGTAATCAAAGTCTTACAAATAAAAGGTTCAAAGTACCAAATAGTTAACTAATCACTCAAGTCAGTGGAGTGATTGGAGGGAAAGGAGGGAAAGGGGTGAATGGGTTGGACCTAGCATGATCGCCCCTATCATCATCAAAGTCGTCTCGACCCTGGTTAGGACCTCCAGTTCTGCAGTTTTGAGTAGAATTTCTTGCAACCTGACTCAAGTACTCTTCTATAGCTGCAATCCTTTGAGCCTGCTCATCGCGCTCTTGTCTAAGTGCAGCATTCTTCTTTGACAGCTTAGTAGCCAAACCTTGGTTGCCCTGAGTCGGGTTTGAGGTAGCAACAGGGTGCCTATGATGGTCAAACAAAAACTTCGCCGCTGGTCCCAATCCGTAGCATCTTCCTTTCTCGTCAAATCCAGTCTCCTCATAATAGACCTCATTATCGTCGATGTTTTCGACTCCTTGAGTTTGAAGCTCAGACTTCTTTGATATGATCTTATTCTGCATCACAAACAAGTTCAGAATTAGTAATTGTCATTTAAATTAATTAGTTAATGTAATTAAATATATAAATGACAAATTAAACATAAATCACTTAACAAAAAAATGCATAACTTACATAGAGTTGAGCTGGTTTTTTTGATAACCATCCACGGAACGGGTGCTTCTTTGTCTTCTCTAAGACTTGCACCGCATTTGGGATACCAGTTGAAGATTTATCGACCTACACTTTAAATACTTGTTAGTATAACATATATATAAGTATTAAATTATAATTAGATAAATAAATAAAAAATGAACGAAGATTTAGATTTACCATTTCGTCCATGATTCTCAAGGTGTTTTTTCTACCCATAATGTGAGTAGGCAACGCCTTTCCCTTCTCTTCACATCCCGATCTCCGATTAGCCGCGCCTGATTGAGATCTCACAACGAAACCAGGATCTTCGACAGGCCTCTTCTTAAGCTTTCTAAACAAGTCCAAAGGAATCCAACTCGGCCTGTGCTCCTCGTCTTTCTGCGAGGCTCGGTAGATCATATGACGTAAACGGGTCTTCATGGCGTCTTCCCAAGATTTCCTTACCATATCTGTATGGCGAGGATCGAAAGAAACCCTTTGCTGTCATGATTAAAAACATAAAGTTAGGAAAATATTAAGTGAATAAATAAAAAAATAAAAAATCAATAACAAAGATAAATTTAGAAAAACAAATTTAAATAGATATAATTATAATATTTTAAATAATTATACCTCAAACCAGTTCCACCAAGACGACCGCAAATTATTTGACGCCTCTTTCCAATTTGGCGCATGCTCCTTGTACCCGCAGATTATGGTCTCCGAGATCAGTTTAACCACATCTGCGTCACTGAACCTGAAATTAATAATCATAGTTAAATACATACATTATATATAAATATTATGATTTTTGAATAATCATAATTATTATTAAACAATTAAAGTAAAAGTGAACTAGTGTTACCATACACCTGTTTCCTCATCCGGATCGAGGCGGACTCTGCGAGTAGTAGTATTCACCTGTGGCGGTGGCACGTTCCTGTCATTCACTTGTTCATTCTCATCCTCCTGCCCTATGTTTCCTACATTACTAGTACTACCTCTTCTTCGTCTTTCGCCCGCCATATAGAGAAAAACTAAACTATTCAAAGTTGTCATGAATTAACAAACATGTATGTACAATTAAATGACAAGAAACTATATATTGGTATTAATAAATAATAAAAACTATAAATTGTTTTACAAACGACCACACATATAGAAAAAGTAGTTTCAACTAATATAAGAATTAGAAATAATCTTATTCATCATCACTCCTTAAATATTGGTTTTCGGAAATGTTGTATTTAAAAAGGGAGTCTATAAAATCTTCTTCTTCCTCTTTATCTTCCTCTTTATCTTCCTCTTTATCTTCCTCTTTATCTTCTGCTCCGTCTTCGTTCCGCTTCTGCTCATCCTCCTTCTCCTCCTCTTCTACCTTCTCCTCATTATTGTCCTCTACTTGAGCTTCTTCTTCCTCCTCCTCTATAATTTCATTATCATCTGGCACTTCAATTATTGATAGTAGTGTCTCACTACTAATAACATCTTCTTGAAACGCAGATTCGACAATAGGTGCATCAACATGCGATCTGGCTTTAGTTTTGAATACTGCTGACCACTTATATTTATCTCTTTTGATATTTGGATATGAAGTATAATAAACTTGTTCAACTTGATAAGCCAACACAAATGGATCATATTTCGGAAATTTTCTGCTTCGATTAACATCCACAAGTTTATAATCCTTATGTATTTGCATTCCTTTTTCAGAATTATCTATCCAATCACATTTGAATAAAATACCATTATATGTGCTTTTTTCGCCTGTGTACGACAATTCAACAACTTCGTTGAGTGTTCCATAGTAGTCAGCTCCCTCAGTCGAACTTACACATACTCCATTATTACGTGTAGATTTTTCCAAATCTAACCCATCTTTGAAAGTGCGAAATTTGTATCCGTTAATGAAATAACGTTTCCATGTTCGCACCCTTTTCGAAGGACCTTGTGCTAAGGCTATGAGAACTGGATCTTTTAAGTTGTTTACCTATCATTGTTACATTATTAACATATTATAATACCTTCAGGTATTAAAAAAAAATTGAAAAAAAAGAGTAATCTGGTGTTAGTATGTAGTATGTACTTACTTGTCCTCTAAACCATTGGGAAAATCTTGTGTCAAATTTGTTCCAAATATCCTCGGCTGTGAGAAATTGGGGATATTCTGTTTTGATATAATTTTCAAACATCCTATATATTCATTATAAAAAATGTCGAATTAAGTACTAGTTTTTACATGCATGTTGTTATAATTAATTATTAATAATTAAAGTTTCAAAGGACGATTTTTTTACTTACACTTCGTTATGCTTCAATTCTTCTAAATCACAGTTAGATAAAACATATAAGTGTGCACGCTCATATTCGTTGTCTTCTAAAAATCTTTCACGACACTTTCCAGAACAAATGCCCCCGTGATCTTGAAAAATCTCGGGTAAGGTAGAATACGTAGGCTCTTTCGAGCGTACGTCGAGATCCTTGGCTTTTGTGTCCACGTTCTCTTCAAAATAAAAGGAACAGAAATTGGCAATTTCTTCAAGCAAATACGCGTTGCATATAGAACCTTCAACACGCGCTTTATTTCCAATCTTTTTTTTCAAATGATTTTAGAACCTATAAAAAACTTGGATAAGATAGACTGAAATAATTAAAGTTAAAATTGGATAATTGTGGAATTAATTACCTCTCAAAAGGATACATCCACCTATATTGCACTGGACCACCCATTTTCAGTTCATACGGCAAATGAATTGGTAAATTCTCCATTGAGTTAAAAAAAGATGGTGGAAATATCTTCTCTAACTTGCAAATGATTTCGGCAATGTTGTTCTCGAGAGTAGTTATTTTTTCAACTTGTATCGATGAAGTACACAAATCTCTGAAAAATTGGCTAAGCTCAGTTATAGCATTCCACTCATTCTTCGGGAGAAGGTGCCTTAAAGCCACTGGAAGTAAACGCTCCATAAACACGTGACAATCATGACTTTTCAATCCATGTAGTTTCACCTCGTGTTTATCAACACATCTACTCAGATCTGAAGCATAACCGTCCGGAAATCTCAAATTGGATATCCAATCACACAACACCTTCTTTTGTTCTTTATTCAAAATGAATGAATCCATTTTTTGCTGTTTAGAACAAACGGTCAACATGTCCTCTTGTGCTTGTGGGGTAAACTTTGTCTTGTTTTTCACATTCATCACCGTGTGAATCAGTTGCTCGAAAAAGTTTTTCTCGATATGCATTACATCAAGGGTATGACGAATTAATAGTGTTCTCCAATAAGGAAGTTCCCAAAAAATGCTTTGTTTCCACCACCCAACTCGAGAAACTTTTAACGAGTCCAATTCAGCTTTACTTGCATCCACAACTTTGGGAAAATGCTTCACACAATCCCACACTTCTTCACCCGTTAATCTCGTAGCAGCAAAATCTTTCTCTACTCGTCCTTTTCGAAAATTAAATTTATCTTTGTGGAAAACATGATCAGATTGTAAAAACTGTCTATGACAATCAAACCAACTCCATTTTCTACTTTTATAAAGTCAAAACGACTTAGTCTCCTTCTCCATACAATATGGACATGTTCACCAGCAGTTGACCAACCCGATAACATGCCGTAAGCAGGAAAGTCATTGATAGTCCATAATAGTACGGCTCTAAGATCAAAGTTCTGCTTTCTAGAGACGTCGTATGTGTACAACCCTGTCTCCCACAACTGCTTCAACTCGCGAATTAACGGTTGTAAATAAACGTCAAGAAATGTTTTGGGACTGTTCGGACCGGGTATAAGTAATGATAGAAACATAAACTGTCTTTTCATACATAGCCAGGGTTGTAAATTGTATGGAGTGAGCATTACCGGCCAGCAGGAGTACGACTTTCCGTATTGACCGAATGGTGCGAAACCATCAGTACAAAGACCAAGTCGAACATTTCGAGGCTCACTTGCAAAAGAAGGATGAATGCGATCAAAATGTTTCCAAGCCTCGCCGTCACTTGGATGAGACATTATCCCGCCGACACGTGGATTTTCATGTTGCCACCGCATCTCTGCCGCAATTAGTTTTGTGGCATAAAGTCGTTGCAAACGCGGTCCTATTGGGAAATAAGTTAAAATATTTTTCCCAACCCTTTTGCCATTTGCATTCTTTTGTTTTTTATATCGATCTCTACCACATTTTCTACACTTATCGAGAAGACTATCATCATCCCAAAACAACATACATCCTATTTCCCACGCATCTATCTTTTCATAAGGCAGTTGAAGAGCTTTAAGAATATTTTTGGTTTCATAGAAGTTACGCGTCATAACATGATTTTCAGGAATAATGTCCCCTATAAATGACGCGATACCATCTACACATTTGTGAGGTAAATTGTATTCACATTTCAAAGTTACCAACCGGGAAGCTGACTGCAACAGAGAGATACGACTTCCCTCATACACCGGTTTATTGGCATGTTCCAACATTTTGAAAAAGGCTAGTACATTAGGATTTGGAGATTCATCAACCACTTCGGCGTCAACATTTTCCATTATACTTTCATTAATGTTGTCGCGCAACGCATCCTCCACCATATCCCTATAGGGATTGTCAGACCTCTCCTCAACGGGAAAATTTTCACCATGGCACACCCAATCATAATAGTCATCGCAAAAGCCCCAAAGCCCTAGGTGTCTTCGTACTTCTTGTTCGACTAAAAATTTGCCATTTCTACACTTTACACATGGGCACCTAATTTCCTTACATCTACCGTAATCTTCTTGATTCTTAACATAATTAATGAATTCATTAACGCCCATTACAAACTCCTGCCTTAATTTTTTATTACAATCCAATCTTTCATACATCCATGCCCTTTGTACTCTTTTCATTTCAAATCTACATACACGTTTATAATTATTATTATCGACTTAAATAAATATTCAAAACAATAACAACAAGAACTAAAAGTTTACTAATAACAACAATAACTACTAATACACATCATATTACACAAACAAACAACAAACAACAAACAACAAACAACAAACAACAAACAACAAACAACAAACAACAAACAACAAACAACAAACAACAAACAACAAACAACAAACAACAAACAACCTCCAACCTCCAACCTCCAACCTCCAACCTCCAACCTCCAACCTCCAACAACAACAACAACAACAACAACAACAACAACAACAACAACAACAACAACAACAACAACAACAACAACAACTTCCACCTGCAAAAAAAAAATAATATTCGAGTTCATGGGGTCCTTATCTCTCCAACCTAAACCCATCTTTGAATCTTTCATACCATTAGTAAATACTAATCATTTAATTAATTGTTATGAGACGAAAATTCGGCAGCAATTCCCTACAGTTCTCCAACTACACAATGTTGAATGACTTGTCACTCTCCATATGTATTCAGAGAACATTAAAGGAACTGTCAACCAAACTTAATCGTCAAATAACAATTAAAAAAATGATTAGTATTTACCACCTAAATGGCATTAAAGATTCAAAGACAGTTCCAAAACGGGGACTATTCAAGAATTACACCTAATGCGTAATTCTTGAACGGGTACTAAGTCTATCATATATGAACAACATTTCCTTAATAATTGTGACAAAAGTAAAGCACGACAAATGACCGGGACGGAGGGAGTAATAATAATTATCTATATTAATAATTACAACAATTCAAAGGAGGGAGGGTGGCAGTGGGGTGGGGGCGGCGGCAGGGGGATTTACTCCGTCTTAAACTTAAGTGAGGAGATAAGTGAGGAGATAACCCACTTACACTTTATTTGCCCTTTATGAGGAAGATTTAATCCGTCTTAAACTTAAGACGGGTCGATCCGTCTTCAATCAAAATTTGGGAAAAGGTAGTAACTTACTAACATATTCACAACTTGAATACTCATCAATGAGGGGAAAGAATGAGGGGTGGTCCGGTGGGTGGCAGAGGGTGGTCCGGCCAGGGGCAGGGGAAAGGGGAAAGGGAAAGGGAAAGGGAAAGGGAAAGGGAAGGGGAAAAGGAGGGGGTGGTCCGGTGGTGGCAGCGGGGTCCGGCCAGGGGCAGGGGAAAGGGGAAGGGGAAAGGGCGACCAAGGGAAGGGGAAAAGGAGGGGGGTGGTCCGGTGGGTGGCCGGAGGGAACAAAACACATGAAAACATAAATAAGAGAAGAAAGAGAGAGAGACCTGAGAGAGAGGAGGGAAGAATTTAGTGGGTCGTCGTGGTGGTCTTTGTGGTGGCCGTCGTCGTTGTTGTTGTCGTCGTCGTCGCCGTCGTCAATTTGGGGATTTAGGTTTAATAAAAATGATTTCGGTAAAGGGAAAGAGATGCGAGTTTAGTCATTTAAAAGACCCTGCGACGGACTTTCCGTCGCAAGTCCGTCGCAGAAATAAAGCACGTGTCAGTCATTTATTTACCTTTGCGACGGAATTTCCGTCGCAAGTCCGTCGCTAAATAAGGTATTGCGACGGATATTCCGTCGTAGAAAAAAACATGTGTCTTCTACCTTTGGTCAATTTGTCAGTCAATTATTCACCTCTGCGACGGACTATCCGTCGCAAGTCCGTCGCAGTATCTTATTTAGCGACGGATATTCCGTCGCACTTCCGTCGCATAATTTCCCGTCATGTGAAAAGTTGGGCGCCATATGTGAAAATGAACTGCGACGAAATATCCGTCGCAAATCCGTCGCAAATAGTAATTCCCGTCGCAAAATCCGTCGCAAGTATGTTTTTGCTACGGATTACATGTCCGTCGCAAAATTTCCGTCGCTAATACACTATATTCTTGTAGTGGAGACATTACCGAGATACACACTCCCTCAGGTGTAAGGCTCACCTCCATGTACATAGGATAAGAACCTCAGGTCTAAGACCTACCTCGGCTATTGCCAGATAACGAAACCGTAGTTCACATGGAGCCGCGCCCCCTTCCGTGTACACAGGTTACAAAATAATGTCATCTCTATCCAATAATCGTATCCCGAATGCTACAATTGACCAATTATACATTATAAAACAGTACTAGCATGACAAACATTATTACATATAAGACATAAATATAACATAGACGGAGCATAACAGTTATAACATAAATTTACGATAAACTTATGATCACCAATTATTTCTAACATTGTCTTATTTTAAAATAGATACTTAATTATATCGACGAAGGGTCTCGAAATCATACTATCATTATAATGTTTCTTATATAAAACTTACGGATGAAATAATCCAAACAATTACTTATACTCACCTCTTATTTCATTTATGTATATAAATAATTATAACGACGAAGGGCCCGAAATCATACCTTATTACTATATATAGAGAGTAATAGACGTAGTGTGTATCGATCTACTATGTGCCCTCTACCCTTCTCACATTTCTCTCGTTATTCTTTTCTTATATATTCATGTGCATTCTCAAAATAATGAATTGTGAGGGCTTTTATAGCCAAAATGTGTGGTGATGGAACAAGTGTTCAAATAACACTTTGCTTCAACTATCTTAGCAACGAAGAAATATTAAGCTTATCCTACTTTACTACAAGATAATCACATGTATGTATTGAAACTTATCATTTTGCCGCCTTTTCAAACTTAGTTCTTAGTAATACAATATATATAGTATCTAATAAGGCAATAAGTCTATCTATTTGAAATTATCTCACATAAGTGTAATGTATGATATGTCTTAGGCTACAAGATACGTCCATATAACAAGTCCGTTTGTATTATTCTTGCTATATATTTTTTTCTTTTACAGGATATTACATGCGGTAATAGTTTAGTTTTGGATTTAGTAGCGATCCGGATTGGTCAGGTGTTTCCGCCACCTTGACCCTTATTTCATCTTTATACTCTGATGAATTATTTATTATTATGCATTTCCTTTGTTGTGAAATCCGGGTTGTTACATTAGTAAAAAAGAGTTAGAACACAAATTGATGATAATAATTTCCTATGAAACCAAATATTTCATAAAGAACACGCATTTAAAAGAATACCACCAAATTCACTACTTTTAAAAATTGGTAAATCTAAGAGTTCTGGTAAATTGGTTATAAGTTCAGAAAGCAGTGATGCTCAATTTGAAAAAAAAAAATTTAAAAAAAAAGTAACGCTTTCAGAACTAGCAGGCAAAGAGCTGTGAATATTAAAAAAAACACACAAAAATGAATGTACAACGTGCAAGCCAAGTTAATCATATGTACAATTGAGAAACTTGCTAAAATGATATTTAACCTTTTAAATTATTCGATTACTTATTTTATTTTATTTAGCTAAAACAAGTAAGTTGCGTTTTTGCGTAGGCTTATCTATTAATAACCAGTTGGTCTCTCTTGTGACAGTCACAAGCTTGTGACGGACTAAATGTGACCGTTTTATGATAAAAAAGTAATCATCCATAAAATGTTACCAGTCATATAATGGTTACATTTTCCATAAAAATGGTCACATTTGCTCCGTCACAAGCTTGTGACGAAAAGTGTCGTCACAAATGAGAATTTGTGATTAATAACTTATACAGATGCAAGAACACTTATCTCCTAGATAAGTAATTGCAAACTTTATTTTTAGACTCTTGCAAATGTAAAAACCAACTTTGGAGGTGTTAAGTGTTAAAAAAATTAGCATTCTACAAAAAAAAACCTTCAATAACAGTGCGTAATACTTTTATGTCCAAAAATAGAGTACATTTTTAGATACAAGGTTTGAAAAATTTATAAACGACAATGTATTACTCAATAATCAAAATAATAAAGTTAACCGGTAAACCGGGATGTTAAAAAAATACGGAGTATCAAACACTCACAATTCCAAATTCCGAACCTATAGTTATCTATAAATGTTCGTTGTTTCTACAATTATTATACACTGCAAATTTTTGGTTCAGTCATCGTTTCCTTTGTAAATTACAAGTAACTAAGTAATAAGCTAGGTAGCATGAACACTCCTCCTGATTAGCTGTTCCGTGTCGGACATCGTGTTGGACACACGGACATCTACAAACAAGGAATGAGAGCTCGAATGACTAAAAGAAATTGATTAGAAAATAGTTTGGGTGAGAAATAAAAATGAATTATAGTGGTCAAATTTTACCTCCAATAATTTACATTTAATAACAAATACTAATACAAAAATAAAATTATGCGGTATTTATAACTATAAAATATATTTTTAATTAAATTTAAATGACGTGTCCCGTGTCCTAATTTCACGAGATGTCGTATCACGTGTCCATGTCGTGTCCGTGTTGGTGCTACCTAGGTAATAAGTAACGATATCTGTAATGTGAGTTATTAAATTTCATAATCAGGCCTGGGTTCTACCCGAATTGATGAGAGAGAGCCCGCTTCATAAGTACAGGAAGGTTGCACTCTAAAACCAATTGTGGTAAACTCTCTCCTTTTTTATTAATGTGGGATTACTCTTACATGTGAGATTATTAGGTTTTTTCAGATGAGTATGTGACGAAAGGAGTAGACAAGGATAAGTAAGCACAAGAAGAGCGTCGGGGATGATATTGGCGGTCAAAGTAGGAGTCGAAGCAGATGAGGTGGGCCGTATTTATACGACGGTATGAGTATGGCCTCACAAGTTTACTAAATGGAAACTTGAGCCCAAATACTTTAAGTACTGGTCAAGGGCTACTCCAAAAGGACAAGCCCAAATTATTTATGTAATTTCAAATAGTAAAATTCATTATGTTTTCAGTATTATTATTTCAAATATAATAAAAATTTTGATTTATTTTTTACCCAATGGGTCAACCCATATGGGTACAGGTCGGGTTTCAACCCCTACATTAACAGGTCATTTAAGTTCATGTAGGAAGGGTTGTGGGTCGAGATTTTCGAGTCTTTGACCCTGAAGAAAATGAGTTGGATTTACAGGGCATGTGAGATTTTGACAGGTCTAGTACTCTCCTCTATATAACATGCTTATAGTATAATTTGTGTAAAATGGGTTAAGTACTCTTATATAAAGGTTGAATTTAACAAGTTTTAGAAAGGCTTTTAACTCATAAACATTTTAGAATTAGGCTTCAACTTCCTGATATAATGATCAAACCACTTTAAACCCATTAGAGGCGTTTCGATGAGGGTGTCGTGGATGCATCTGCACTCCAGATAATACAAATTTGAATAGTAATTAAGGTGCACATTAATTATGTTTGTCTAGTGATTTGTATTACTTTTTCTTATCCTAAAATGTCATGGTTCAATCCTTCAATTGAGCATTTCTTTTAATGTTATTTTACATACATTTTGGCCAATTAAATAAAAATTTTAATATATAACTCGATTTTTTGTTTTACAACATTTTTAGCACTTCCATTTATCGAATCCTAAAATCTCGGGCTTGGTCTCAAGCTATCCACTTCAGGTCCAACTTGTAGGGGTGTGTGAGTTAATTGCACTTGGCACATTCTACTGACATGTAGCCATGTAGATAGGTAGTTGGGTTTGTTACTCCTCCCTTCATCATACACTTTCATACACTTTCATACACTTTAGTTTATCGTAATGCTGGCACACGGTTAAGGACGATGTTACATCAGCGGTCCTGGATATCCTCAACAACGGCAGGGTTCTCCCGAAATTAAATAGAACTTTTATCACCTTGGTCCCTAAAGGTGATTAACCCCAGAAGGTCGAAGACTATCGCCCTATTAGTCTCTGTAATGTGATTATGAGGATTACTTCTAAATGCATTACAAATAGGCTTTCGCGAGTAATGAATTCCATTATTGGACCCTACCAAAATGCCTTCATTAAGGGCCGTCAGATTGGAGATAATATTCTTATTGCCCATGAACTTATGCATAATATAAACAAGCATAAAGTGGGGAAATATGGGCGCTTCGCCCTTAAGGCTTATATGAGCAAGGCGTTCGATCGAATTAAATGGGATTTTCTTGAAGATACCCTCAAGTGCTTTGCCTTTCCTCCCTCACTAATCAAATTAATTATGAATTGTGTCTCTTCGGTATCATATGAAGTCCTTCTTAATGGATCTCCGCTAAAACAATTCAAGCCTAAATGCGGATTTCGTCAAGGTGATCCACTATCACCTTTTTTATTTATACTTTGTATGGAAATTCTCTCCGAAAACATCGTTGCTCAACAAGACAATGGATCTCTACACGGAATCTCAGTAGGACGAGAATCTACTGCTATTTCCCATCTTTTCTTCGTTGATGATTCAGTCTTCTTTTTAAAAGATAAGGATAATGCTTTTCTTACTTTAAAGCAAATCCTTGATAATTTTTGTAAGGCATCTGGGCAAGTCATCAATACAGAAAAATCTGGTATCTTATTTAGTCCAAGCACCACTATGGCATCTGCTAAGCTAGGTCTTAATTATCTGAATATTAAGCATAATAAGCGGATTGGGAAATATCTTGGTATTGTATCAGACTTTAGCTTTCAAAAGAAAGAAATCTCCTCTAGTATACTTGATAAGGTTAAGAGAAGGATCTCATCATGGAATGGAATTTTTCTATCACCGGCTGGAAGACTACAATTGATTTACTCTGTTCTGTTCTCCCTTTCCAATTATTTTCTATCGGTATTCAAAATACCGGTAAGTGTGACTAATAAGATTAACTCCTTATTGTCGCATTTTTGGTGGGCAGGGAATAAATCGGTTAAGGCAATCCATTGGTGTAGTAAAAATTTCCTAAGCATTCCAAAATCACAAGGGGGTCTTGGGATAAGAAATGTTCTTTGTGTTAATCAAGCTCTCCTTCGCAAAGTGGCATAGAGGATTTTAAAGGAGAGAGAATCCCTCCTAAGTTTGGTTTTCCACAAGCGTCTTATAAGTCTTGACAACCCAATCGAACCAATTAAACAAAAAGAGAATATAATACTTTCTTGGGGGGAGCGGGGTATTATTTACGGTCTTAAACTCATTCTTCCAAATTTGGGTTGGAGCTTTGGACCTAAATCAAATCTTTATATTTGGCATTCTAGATGGATATATGGATCCAAACCATCTCTTTTAACAAGTTTGGGATACCCTCCACCAGCTTTAGTGCTTCATAATACTATTAAGGACCTTATCCTGTCGTCGTTGGAATGGATTCATGATCTTATATATGAATTATTTGAGACTGAATGGGCAAGGAAAATAAGTGCAATCCCAATATGTCCTTCAGTTACTGAAGATGTTATTGTTTGGTCCTTAACACCTACTGGAAATTATTCTGTAAAGAGTGGTTATGCTATTGCTCTAAATAATCAACTAGAAAGTTCAAGCTCGCTCAAAGATGTTACTAGAATCAGTCCTGCTGCAAAAGATTTTTGTAAGAAAAAATTGTGGTCCTTATCAATCCCTCAGACATGGAAAATACTGATATGAAAAATCCTCGTAAAAGCACTACCTACACGGGAAGAATTCTTAAGGCGACAGATTCAGATTGACTCAACGTGCCCCTTCTGCAACTGCGATGGTTCTATTGAGTCAAGCTCACATTTATTCCGTGATTGTGAAGTAATTAAAAGGATTTGGGTGTCTTCATCTCTGGGCATCATTTCAAGGAATGATGTTAATATTCCTATTGATTTATGGAATATTAACTGGTGTGGGTATTTATCTTCTCAAAATACAAACCAAACGGCTATTATAGTATATACGTCTATCCTTTGGAGCATATATATGGATTACCAGAAATAGGATAATCTTCCAAGGGGTTTCCTTCTCACCAAGTCTTCTTTTTGGAATACAAGCAGGGGAGGCGAAGTCAGCTATTTCTGCTTTCGAAGAAAGGCAAAAGTTGATAATTATCAATATAGAAAGTGATCATCATCCTTTAGAAAGAAGGAGAGACAAAATTAGAAATTAAATTCCTTTTTTTATGATTCGGGGTTCTGGAATTTGCCAGGTAATTCGGGTAAAGGTGGATGCAGATTGGCTCTCCTCTCTTCATGCGTCTATTGGTTGGGTTGCATATGATTTAAGGGGACGACAAATCTATAGTTATGCGGAAAGCTGGCTAGCTGAAAGTGCTACTCAGGCGAAAGCTATTGGTATTCGGGAAGTCATGAAGTGGGCATATAATCATAATATCAGGCATCTCCATGTTTTGTCTGATTGTTTGCAGATTCTCCTCCAGATCACAAATGTAGAACAAAGCCATCAATGGAATGCTGGCATAATAGCTGACATGGGATCTATGACTCCTTTTTTTCATTGTCTCTGTTTTAGTTTTGTCCCTCGCAATCTTAACAAGCTAGCGCATAATCTAGCTGTGAATGTAATATATAGTAACCTTTACTGCTGCCAAAAAAAAGAAGAAGAGTTTATCATAATGCCAAATATCTTTATTTACCTTATTTGTTTATTTCTCAATTACCCCTAAGGATCCTATTATTCCTATATCCCACTTTCGTGTCCCATTCTGTGTCCCACGTCATACAGATTTCGACACACCTATTATAAGAATAAAATGTGCAGTATATATATTAATTGGTTGATGTGTCAGAATCTTTATAGAGTGAGACATAGAATGAGACACCAAACGGGACAGATAATCCTTACTGCTCAATTACATCAAGTTTCAAGGGTTTATCAATGACCAATTGACATTCATCATTATTTCATAGGCCTAAATTACTACTCTGTATATAAAATTGTTACATAATACCTCTCTTCAACTCCACTCTACCACTTTTACTTTTGTACACTATTTACAAGTGATCATATAATTGCAATATTCTCTCAATATATAAGTACAAAATATATTTATGTGTGATCTTGTTTGATTCGTATTTACGAGTACATTATTAATATCTAACTTTTATAATTTTTGCAAACATGTAGCTAACGATATTTACCGCGTAAAACACGTCTCGGCAAATGTGAAAAAATAATATGGTAGAGTGTAGTTGAAGGGAGGATGATACTATGTACAATACAATCACTTTATTCGAAGATGAGCTACTTTTTCTTACTTTCAAACCTATCATTTTTTCTTTTCCAAACACTCATTTCAATCTTGAATAATTTCTTAAAAAAATATTAACACAAGAAATTAGTGTACTATAAAAGTACACCTTACATTTACAAAAACAAAAAAATCATTTCCAAAATTTCTATATTCTCCATTACTGAATCAAAAATATTACAAAGTACAACAAAAATGTGACAAATCATCATAACATTCATGCTAAGTTCTAGTTTAAATGATGCTTGTGTAGCTAAGCAATTTAAGCATCATCTAAATCATCCCTGACTTGTACACTTTACAAAAATAAAATAAAAAAGGAAACAAACAAACAAAAAGATACATAAAAAAAAGGTCTAAAACAACCCTTGATTAATTAATAATGAAATTTACTTCTTTTTCTATTCACTTATATAAAAAATGTGTCTACTTTTTTCAGCAATTATTTTCATCATATATTATATTAAAAATGGTCTTGATTAACATATTGGTAGATCCTCTGGTGGTGCTTGTAATGTCTCATAATCTCCAACACCATCTTCTACTAAGAATGCCATAGCAAGTCCCCATGTTATGTGTACATCCAAGTGACAATGCATAAGCCATACTCCTGTTACACGTAAATAAGTTACGTCGATTATTCACCAATTTTATATACGGTTTTTAAAATCCCACTGACATATTTTGAAAAGTGTATATAATTGACGGGGAAGGAGGAAGTATACTTTCATGAATTTTTTTTTCTTAAACGGCGTTCTCATCAAAAGTTTTTGCAAAAATGGAGTCATTTTCAAACTGAGGACTAGTTTGAAAACGACTCCATTTTTGTAAATTCTTTGGATTAAAACATCGATTATTCACCAATTTTATGTATACATTTTTTAAAGTCACTTTCAAACTAATGACGATAAATGAGTCCATGTTATCAGTTTGAAAACGACTCCTTTTTTGTAAATAATTTGGATTAGAACGTCATTTACGAAAAAATTCTAATTTTATTATGAGACGGTCTGATATGAGAATTACGTACCTGGATTATCAGCTACGAATCGAATGACGGCCCAACCATTAACAGGAATAGGGACAGTATTTCTCATAGGTGGATCAACAAGGTTAAACTTTTTACTATCACGTTGAGGATTAAAATTACCAAATCCCTCAGCAACAATAAAAAAATCATAACCATGAAGATGCATAGGGTGATTTTCTCCAGTAACAATACTAGTCCCTTGAATAACAATCTGCACCCTGGATCCATAATTGAGCCGGTACAACCGGGTTCCGGAGCTAGGCTGCCATAAAGACCTGCTCACGTTCCCGGTGTAATCGAATCGAAGAGGTGGTCCAGCTGGAAAATCGGTAGTAAAAACCCCGGGAATTCCGTACTTGTGTGCTTGTAGTAGTGACCAATTTGAAGGTAAAATGAAGGAGACATTGTTCATGCTTGCGGCAAACCGTGTTCCGTTTGGACCTTGACATTGTGAAGAACTGAAACCGCGAGGGCAGTTAAAAAGGCCTAACCCAACGGTAAAATGTAAGTCCTCGTCCACGTAAGCGGGGACCGGGGCCTGCCTCGGGTACCGTAGTTTACTCGTAAAGGAAGTAACCGCATTCGTGTCGTTGAATGCGGGCATTGGAGGAAAAGACGGAGTAGGGGCAGGGGCGCCTTTGCTGGGACACGGTGCTGAGGTGTAGGATAAAATGGCGGTTGCAGTTGTGTTGTCGAAGGCAGCGTTTTGAGCGCTTTGGTACGGTTTTGCAACAATGTAATAGCGACCGGGCGCTTGGTTACCGGAGATAATGACATCGGTTGTTTGACCGGGGCCTAACATGATGACGTTTGTACGGAAGGGTTTGAGGTACGAGGCGTCGGCTCCGACTACTGTGAACACGTGATGGGCTACTGAGAAGAAGAGTTCTTGGTTTAATGCTGCGTTTATTACTCTTAGTAGGTGTGTTTCTCCAACTTCAATTGGTACTTTTATTGTATCTACAAAATATTCAAAGTAAAAGGAAAATTATGTGGTTAGTTTAATAAAACAGGGGATTAAAACAGAGTAAGAGGCATTTTTATGAGTTTTTTTGCTAAAATGGTGTTACGGAACAAAGTATTTAACGGCTTGGGGTTACTTTGAAAGTAATTACCAAAAATGGGTCCACGTAGGCTCGGTTACAACGAAGCTGTAGCTTGGATTAAGGTCGCTCACCGGGGAAGCCTCTTAAGAGCCAGTCGCTGGGGGGCTTAGCGACCATAGGAAAAAAAAAAAGGTTCAAGCGGAATCAAACCTCAGACGACACTCTAGCCAATACTGGCATGCTCGAAAGACTACAAGTACCACTCGTCCATGTATATTTCTATGAAATGGATGAGGCTTAAAACTATAAGTTCTTTACTAGTTTATTGTTGCATTAATTACAAGTGATATATAAGTTGAGCGCATAAGTAATTTGTAATTGTTAGAATTGCTTGCTGGTCATTTTATGGATATCTTGGAATGAAGTCGCGGGATCGACTCCCTCTGACGGCCTTATTTTTTTTTTGCGCTTTCTTTGGTCGCTCAGCCGCCCGACGACTGGAGCTTAGGTCGCTGTCCCGGAGAGCGACCATAAACCAAGTTACAACTTCGCTAAAGCCGTGCCTACGTGGACCTATTTTGGGTAATTACTATCATAGTGACCCCAATCCGTTAAATACTTTGTTCCACAACACCATTTTAGCAAAAAAACTCCATTTTTATATTATGTTTAGAATATAAGGTAGTTAGTAGTTACATAGACCTAAAGTCCTAAACCACCTTTACCTACGTCAATTCCATATACCTTGAGTAAATTGATTTGGTTTCCAAAGTTACGAGATCACGATAAACGCTTATGTAAATTCTGTAATTCTCTCGGACGACAGTCTTTTTCGTGTATTTTTGCAATTAGAGACCATTTTTGGAGAAAGTCCCCAAGTAAAGGGTGGGAAAAAACACTGTTACAAACGAACCTTGGCTAGAGCACTTGTAAAGATCCCCAGGCTGACCGTTGATAGTGTACGCGTCCGAGACATTTGGTGCTGCACCCGTCCTAGTGGCTTGTCGGACCACCTGTACTGGGTCTCGGTTCCACCATTCTCCTATATTATCATCATGATCAACGTAAGATTAGCTTAGGAACAATTACATCATCTTGTAAAGAGTAGGAGATAGCTAAGTCTGAAAGATGGCATACCGAGAATAAGTGGTGTTTCACGGTTAGGCCTAGGGAAAGGAAAGGGGGTGCCTTTCCTAGGGCGGATAATGAGAGCTCCATAGACGGTTGCCCGAAGCCATGAGCTATGTGCATGCCACCATAGAGTTCCTTCTTGTCCTTGGATTTTAAACCGGTATGTGTAGCTCTCGCCTGGTCGGATAGGGCACTGTGTCACAAACTCGGGTCCATCGGCCCACCCTGTCCTCATTTGTCGCACCCCATGCCTACAACCAAGTACAATTCTAAAAGTAAGTAAAGTATTGTATGTAAGTATGACCGTATTGAAATTCAGTATCACATTATGCCGATATTATCCGCTATTCAAAAGTGATATTTTAAAATTCACTACTTCTAATATGCATGCATATTTAGCATGACTGTACTGAAATTCAATATCGCATGTTATCCATTATTCAAAAACGCGATTTTAAAATCCACGACTTTTAATTTGCGTGCATATTTAGAGGTATGGTACTTATTATCACATGTTGATGTTATCCATTATTCAGATTTCAGAAGCGATATTTTAAAATCAACAATTTTATATTATGCATGCATATGTAGCGTAATTACCAGTGAATTGTGACGTTATATTTAGCTCGATTAACAACATGGACAACAAGGCCATCTCCTTCTCTGACGACCAAAGTTGGTCCAGGCAATTGACCATTTACTGTTATAGCATTCACAGTATTGCACAGCCTCTTCACTGGTCTTTCTTGAACCTACACAATTTAAGTACAAACAATTCATCAAATTACGGTGTTTAAGGGCGTTTTAAAACAAATGGAGCGAGACCCTGCTGTTAAAAAATGAGGCGACCCCAAAATTTAAATGTACAAGTGCACAACACTTCAAGTTGTTGATTAAGTTTCATAAATAAAGTTTGTAAATTTGTTGACCAAAATCGGAGACCTAATTCCGTCCCATGCTCATGTTGTATTGCAATATATATATATATACCGGTATTATTGTAATACGGAGTAATATATTACTCCTAGTATTTAGTAACGAACTTATGTTACTTAACTACGGAGTACTAAAAATGTTTCATCACTTACAACAAAATCATGGTAATGAGTTTTAGGGGTGGCGAAGCACAATAAAGCCGAAGAAAACAATAGCACAAGCGCTAGTAGCGAGTAGGAACTCATATCTTTTGCTTGAAACGAACTCGTTGTTCTTTTACTAAGGTGTTCGTTATTGTTTTCGCTTCGATGTATCGTTGATTGGTTTTTGGAATGAGGTAATGTAGGTTGAGAAGATGAAGAAGCGTGAGAGAATGGGTGAAGTAAGATGTGTTTTTATAGGAAAGGAATACAAAGAGAAGAGGGTGGTTTTGAGTTTGGTAAATTAGGTTAAGGGTTGTAAGTTAGCAACGGAAAAATTCTACTCATGAGAGCTTGTGATGAGGTTTATGCTTAGCTAATAATATTAAGTTTATTTATTTCAAGTTTATTTGTAATGATATAAGTTGTTGCACCCACTGGCCTCCCAACAGGAGAAAATTACCATGGAAATATTAAGTTGAATTTTTGCAATTCTTGCTTTACAAGTTTCCTCCAAACTCTTTCTTTTATGTTTTTTTTTTATAATTTTTTTTTTTACCTTCTCCCATGCATGTACATGAATATTCTACTTAGAATATGATAGACACCGAAATATAATTAGTTTCGATCAGATCACATCATAATGATATTCAATCAAAGTATCACCGGTGTAAAGAAAACACATACACAACAGCTGGAGTATGAGCAAGCGAATCAACTACGTACATATTAGATTAACTTTTTAGATTTTACGATAACATAAAGTGAAGTTCAAAAATCACAATTTTTCACCTTTTATTTTGATATTATAAATATTGACTATAATAACTTCAGAAAAATTAAATTTGTATTATTGAGTTACTTGCCAGCGGGTGATACTTTGCTTGATATCACCATGTGCCATTGAATATTGTACAAGCTAAGATTTACGAACTAGAGTTTTGTCTACTCATACATAATATGGATCGTTTAGCTTAGTCGTTAATATTAGAGATAATTGGAGGATATGAAAGGGAGAGGTATAAAATGGATACGTTATACTATGTTAGAGTATAAAATCGATTTTGAGACTCCAACCATCAGCTTAACCTTTTGGTTTAGATGATTTCTTGACATGATATCAGAATCACTGTGGCCAAGAGAGGTCTTGGGAAGCCTGTAGTTGCATCCACACTCAAGCCCAAGAACATATTCGTGTAAAGGGGCGTCAAGCGTGTTAGAGTATAAAACTGATTCTGAAACTCCAAAGATCATTAAGATTTTGGTTCTAACTTTAGGTAGGTTATTAGTTTGCACGAAACTTTCAACCTTTGACAAATTTATGTGAAGGTTTTTAAACACCATTTTCTAAACCAATGTCTTTGCAAATAAAGGCGACTTGGATTATCTATGTAGGAAGTAGGCCGGAATTATAAGATGCTATGCTGTCATGGCAAATGTAATGATCACTTCGACGCTACAATTAGTTAAATATTCAACTGTAGCTATTAATTTTATGGCGAGTTTAATTTGGAGTGTCTTCTTAAACATAGCTTAGTATATATGGCATGCATGAACTTAATTATTTCTAGACCTAAGGCAATTAAATAACAAATTCACAGTCAATAAATACTTTAACTATATATAAGAAGTTTAGCTTTTGCAATATAGTACTTTGTAGGTAAGAATTTAGAATATGTGATTTATACGTGGTACAATTTTGGGTGGTTGTTTACATATAAATTTGCATGTGTTACTTTATTTTAAAAAAATGCAATAGTTACTAAGTAACTCAAAAGCATCCCCTTTAGTTTATTAGGTGAGATATATATGTTCGAGCATCGAAAAAACGAAGCCATTTTGTTGAGAAGTTGTTAGATATATTTGGTCTACGAGGTCACCGTATGCTAAGTCAATGAAACCAGAAATTAATATGAAAATATAACTAAAAATAAACCAATTAATTGTCGTACAATAATATAAAAACGGCATGAAATAAACTTAGTTTTTTTGGTTCAAATGAGCGCACAATGTCGCGGGTGAGAATCAAACCCCCAACTTAGTGAGTTCGTCAAATGTGTCAAATATAATTATTTTACGTCTTTGATCTATAGGCTTATTCTAATAACAACTACACTGCTCACAAATCACAAACTCCTACGGTACACATTGTAAAGAATATAATAATCATAAGTATAATTAATATCTTTGTGTATATTCTAGATTGTCTTCGGTTATTGTGTATATTTCAAAAGATTATAATCTCCCTTATAATAAAAGAATAAGTCTATCCAGTTAGTTTTCCCTCCAAAATACACCCATTAAATAAGGAAACAAAATAAAGAGTTATCTTATTATGATATAATCCTTCATTAGTATATAATCTTTTCATTAAATTATAAACTTTTCATTAAATTAAATCAGTAATATTTTCATTAAAATGATACAAACAATAATATTTTCATTAAAATATAAACTATACTCTGTATAAAACATAATTATAAACTATTATTACTAACTTCATAACCACGAAAATGGTTAAACTAATTTGTGAAATTTATAAAAGGATATAATTCGATTCATGTTAAAAAAAAATGGTTTTCATTAAAATATCAACATTATTTTTCTCAAATCATAATGTGATTATTATGAGAAATCTAATAAAAAAAATTATTTTCCGTTTAAAATCTATAAGTAATTTCTATAAATACCGTGCATTGCACGGGGTCTATACTAGTCTTTTCATTAAGGTTTTAAGAGAAAGATAATCTCTTAATTTTCCCACACAGTTTTCCCGCCTAAGTGACTATCTCCTATAAAATATTTGCCTTCTAAATTGATCTCATTATCCATATTTAGTCTTATACAATATTTACATCATACTTAAGTATATAGCTTTCACATAAACAACGCAAATTCTTTGCCAATAATCTGAAACATGAAATAAATATCATTTTTGTCAAATTCTCTAATATATTTTATCTAAAAAAGTCGCGCTTTCGCGCGGGAACGACACTAATATACACAAAGATATTAATTATACTTATGATTATTATATTCCTACCCATATCACTTCATTTATCGGGATCGTGTCGTATACATGTGTATATATGTTGGTACCTTTTATGTCAAGTTCCTCGAAAGTCGAAACCAAAAACTACGAGTACGTAGGAGTATAACTTTATAATTAAGACAATTGTAAGTCGTGTAAAACATTGTGAGTATCCATTTTGGGAGTAATTAGGTAGCATTGTAGCAAATTAAAGTTTCTAGATAGTTTAGTCAATCCATGCATGTATATATATATGTATGAGAATTGAGAAGGTTGAAGAAATAACACTTTATTTTGTTCAACAACAAGACTTTGTTCTTATATTCGTCTTTTTTTTTTTCCGAATTTGACAATTTTTAGAGCATCTAAACTTTGAATCATACAAGTCCATATGCATTTGTCAAAATTCTGCCTTTTTTATATGCTTTTTTAAGCTTATACGTCATCTTAACATTTCATATATGTTGCTCCATCGTTATAGAGCAGGTGACCAACATCAGCACAAGGTCCAATCAATTCATACTTATAACTTGCATGTTGAAGACCGTCTCCAACCCCAAATTTTTCATCACTTCTTACTTATCCACCTCATTATTCCTCAACTTTTCAATTAACAACCAAATTACTCATACAACAATTATTTATACTTATTCCTCATCTCACTCTATTTCATCATTTTATCTTTCTTACTTTAATATACCCCACACAATTTTTTATATTAAAAACTTATTAAAGTAATTTACTCGGGTTTTCTAGACGGTAATTTTTCGTTAAATTCTTGTTTTTTTAAGTAAGACATTATAAAAAAATTCATGACTATGTCAAAAAGATAAAAGGCATAAAATTTATAACATTATTTTTCAATACTACATCAATACAATAATTCAGAGAACATAAAATGATAAATAAAATACATTAAATTAAGAGACCGCTTAGAATAAAATAATACAAATTATTTTACAAGATTACATTAATATAATAATTAAGAGAACATAAAACGATAAAGGAAATACATTAAATTAAGAGACCGCTTAAAATAAAATAATACAAATTATTTTACAAGACTACATTAATACAATAATTAAGAGAACATAAAACGATAAAGGAAATACATTCAATTAAGAGACCGCTTAAAATAAATAATACACCATTAGTTAGAGTCACCAAATTTTTGCCAAATATTTTCAATTAGATCTGCTCTTAGGTTTTGGTGTGCCCTAGCATTTCTTATACGATTCCTGTTTTGAATGTATGCAGTTATAGGAGCTGTATAACCTACCCCATACTCGGGATCATCGACAAAAACATCACCTTCCCCATTCCCATTATTGTCGAACTCATTAGGGTCGGAATAGTTAGCATAAGTATCTCTTTCATCCTCCACTATCATGTTATGCATTATGACACAACATGTTAAAATTTTTCGCATCAGTTGCTCGTACCAAGTAAGTGCTGGTTTACGAATGACTGCAAATCTAGCTTGTAGTACGCCGAACGCCCGCTCAACATCTTTACGAGCCGCTTCTTCACGTTGTGCAAATAATCTATCTTTGGGTGTTTGTGGGAGTGGAACTGATTGTATGAATGTCGCCCATTGTGGATATATCTCATCGGTTAGATAATAGCCCGTGTTATAATGGTTTTCATTGACCATATAGTTAACCCGAGGTGCACGCCTATTCATCATATCATCAAAAATAGGAGAACGATGGAGTACAGTCAAGTCATTACAGGACCCAGGAATCCCAAAAAATGAATGCCATATCCAAAGGTCTTGTGAGGCAACCGTTTCAAGAATGACAGTCGCTCTACCACTACTGCCTTGATACACCCCCCTCCAACCAACCGACCAATTCTTCCATTGCCAATGCATGCAATCAATATTTCCCATCATTCCAGGGAAACCTCGGTTAGCACCAATTTGTAGAAGCCTTTGAAGGTCATTTGCATCGGGGGAGCGTAAGTACTGTGCTCCAAATGCTTGTATAACAGCTTCAGTAAATTTTCTAATGCTTCAGTTGTTGTTGATTCACCAAGCCTGCAGTACTCATCTGTTCTATCTGCTCCTTCTCCATACGCTAACATGCGTAAGGCTGCAGTGCACTTTTGCAAAGATGATATTGGCACTCTACCAGTTTGAATGATAGGTAGGATTAGGAGAGAAGTAGTCGTTGTAGAGTTTTTCGTGATCATCTTCACGATTCCTCTCAATGTACCTTCTTTGATGAGGACGTCTTCGATTTCTGATAATTTGAGGTACTTGAGATATAACTGTGACAATAACTTCTTCTATTATTTCATCGTCATTATCGTCATCATTATCATTAGAAGATGAAGATGAAGATGATGAGAACTCAAATAAAAAATCCATTTGAGGTGAAAAAGATGGAAGAGGAGTGTGGTGTAGAATACAACGCATAAGTATATCTATATATAGACATTTATCACTATTAAGGGAACATGAAAAGACTATACTATGTAGCATAAATACAACACTCTGAAAACAGCAAGACAAGGCAACACTCATTAAACGAAAGATGTCAGACAACTTTAATAATTAAACAAACCATGAAATACAACAGTTTGAAAATGAATTGACAACACTCTGAAAACAGCAAGACAAGACAACAATCTAAAACGACAAGACAGCACTCTGAAAACGAAAAGACAATACTCTGAAAACGACAAGACAACACTCTGAAAATGAAAAGACAACACTCTTAAAACGACAAGACAACTCTCTGAAAATAAAAATACAACACTCTTAAAACGAAAAAACAAGACTCTAGTTGTATTGCAAGTCATGAAGTAGTGATAATTTCCATTGTTCTTCCGACGGTGTTAAATCATTCCTTGATTGTAGAGATTGATATGCATTCCACTTGTAAATCCTTTCGTCTAGCTTAATCTTTTGTTGGGCGACCGCTAATTGCTGAGCCCTCATCTCCATCTTTTATCCTGATAATTTTTCCTTTCCCATTGCAGTTCTGCATCATTGGTCTTCTTGTCACCATAACGATTACCCAAACGGTCAATGCTTTCAGCCAAATAGGCAACATCACCTACTTTCATTTTCCCTTTATTCTTTTTAGCTGCTTTTATACCCTGAGGACGTTGCCTGCCCATACCTTCTTCATCGTCTCCACTATTTGGTGTGTAAAATCCGCCTTCATTAAGCCGAAATCTCTTACCATTGCCATTCGAGTCAGGGTCACTACCAAATGTAAGAGTATCTGGATCAGGATATTCTTCAACATCAACAGACATAGTTTTTTTAGACTTATTTTTTCGAGAATTATTTCTTGCACTGATCCCAATATTGTCGTTAACATAGCCTCCGACAACTTCTTGCCATTTCCGATATATTTTTAACAAAACCCATGCACGTTCAAATTGAAATTTACCATGGCTATCATTATGAATTTTGTGAGCTTCTTGAATTACGTCTTCCTCATTCATTCCATTAGACTTTCTCCTTTGAGCTTCTTCATAACAACCAACTCATTTCATAACCCCGGCTGATATTCTACGAAAGCGACCACCCAACATTCCTGGGTTTCAAGGTTTAATTTTCGTTGGATTCGCTTGGCGTGCCAAATCAAAAAGCAATTTGACTTTGACCCATAGTGCTTCTTTCTTTTGATTGGTGTCAATTACATTATCAGTTGAATGTCTCATAAAAGATGAAATTAGAGCTTCAGCTTCTTCCATTGACCATCTTAATGGTTGGTTTTTAGAATTTTTGAGCTACCCCTTCAACAACTACAACCTCTTCGCTCTCTTCAACGACGATATTATCCTCATCACACATAGAATTTTGAGATATATTACAGTTCAAAGAGCTTGTGTTATTTGACGGCGTTTGTGATGAAAATCGTGGATAATTTTCTACATTATTTGAATAAGTTTGGTCATATAGTGGGGAAGGATTATAACTCTGAGTTGGATTATAACTCTGAGTTGGATTATAACTCTGATTTGGATTATAACTCTGAGTTGGATTATAACTCCTAGTTGGATTATTTTGTGGAAGGACTATAATAGTATCTTCTCTAATTTTTCTAAAAATTTCTCTCATTTGAATTTCCAAATTATCCATGACAAGAATTAAATAAAATTAGATGATGTTTTTAGATAGTATAGGAAATAAAACAAATAAAATGAAAGGTGTGTTGATATATGTCAATATTATTGGCTATTTATAGGGGAGAAAATAGAAATTATCAATCCATTTTTATCCAATATTATCTAAAAATCTTATCCGTAATCTGTATAGACCCAACAATGATCAAACAAGTCAGATATCAACACCAATCCAATCTTATCCGCAATCTTATCCAATCTTATCCGCAATCTTGTTCAACGAACAGGATCGAACAACCGAGATATCATCAATCCAATTTTATACAATCTTATCCGTAGACATCTTTCTTTGTTATGTTGACTCTGCATTTGTATTTACCATACTGCCAAAGGAATATTCATCCACAGATTATTCCACTGATTAGTGTATTGGTGGTATGATTATCGTAATGGTGGTATTGTGAAGCTACTCTAGTAATTTTCAGTCTAGTATAACTCAATAGTTGACAGCTTTATGTATTGGCTTTAATTTCTGTCAATTTTAATTTTCGTTCACTTTAATTTCGTCAGCTTTATGTATTGGCTTTAATTTAATTAAGCGAAAATCTGTTTTAGCAAAATAAACTTGTCATGGCCATTTTTTTCAGTCTACTCTAGTAATTAGTTGATGTAATTGGATGATTTTGAGCTTAAATATATTTACATTTCACCAAAAAAAATACGAACTCATAATTGTCTATAAAAAATGATTTCTAAGATAGTACAGAAAACACAAATTCTCATTTCGGACGGTCACTAACCATCTTAAGCTTAAGACGGGTAATATACATACCAAATCACCCCACTTATTGCGTAAAAAAATACGTAAAATTTTGTCTTTATTATCACCACTCCGTAGTATTTGACCCGTCTTAAACATTATTTTATATCATTATCTCTATAACGTGAAAGACATAAGCTCTATTAAAAAAACGACATCTAAGAAAGATCAAGAAAAACAAAGTAGGAAGAGAAGGTGAAGTGTGAGGATATATGTCAATATAACTATCTATTTGTTAGAATTATGACGTAATTATTTTTGTTAAAAAAAATGTTACAATTTAATTATTAGGAAAAATTAAAAGTTATAGCTAATTAGCTCTTCCAAAAATACTTTTAGAAAGGTAAACAAAGACAAGAAGGCATGTGTCATTCTTCTATTGGGCAAGATGTTAAAATCAAGGACAAATGTGTACATGCATTAACAATGGAACCATGCCTTTGGACTTTGGAGGCAAAAAATATAGTTTTGCTCACAATTAAATGGACAAACTTTAAGTGGGTCTGACATTTGGGGCCACTTATGGTGCGGCGTCTTCTTCCTCTCTTTCTTGTGCAGTGCTTTCTTCCTTTATTTCTTGCGCTATCATCCTCATGATTGTAGGCTCCTTTTATACTTCATTTTCTCTTCCCCAATATTTAGCTGCACTTGTTCCTAATCATTGGAGATGGCCTAAATAGAGCCAATCAAAGTATTAAATCCACCCTACATAATTACCAATTAGTATGGAATCTTGACAAAAATATTAGGGACTTGGTTTTGTAGCATATATATTTAAAAATAGTAGATCCTGACCACTATACAATCGGAATATAGTATCAACCTGCTAAGGGTTGGCCACAATGGTAAAGAGTCCCCTTCTGGCCTTGAAGTCAGGCGTTCGATTCTCATTGCTTTAAGAGCTGAGGCCGGTGGTCGTCTTGGACTTGTTAAGGCCTACCCTTAACCTAAACTTTTTCGTACAAAAAAAAAAACAATCTGAATATAGTTAACCAAGCACATGAAATTAGTACATTGATTTATCAATCTACTATTTGAGCCGAACTCTACTAATTTCACTTGATATATTGTTTACTAACAAGGCCCTAATTGTCTAATCTTCTATATATATGTTGGGTGAAACATCCAACACAAGGTGTTAAGTTTGCAAATGTTACATGTACAATAAGTCAATAATCAATTATGTGCATGTAACATAAGGTGTGATTAAATGAGTAAATTCATTTGTTTTTACAATACGTGAAAAACATATGAATTGGTTTAATTCATTGGTGAGTAACGTGAAGTGATTTTATTATTGTAAAATATAAACATCCATATGGACTTATATATATAGGATGATAAGTCCTTTGGTAAAGATGTCTCACAAATTATAATCAAACAAGGTGACTAGTAAATAAAATTATATAGTCGGGGTTTGAGGGTGAGAGGCAGTATAATGGGAGTTGTAATACAATAATTGAGGGGTTACTCTAGGAGTAATATTTGTGGCATTTACCAATATTACTGGAGGTTTAGAGGTTGTTTTACTTTAATTATTGTGGGTTCTGAATTGGTATTTATTCGGAACGGTTATGTTGTACCGGTACTATTATTATAGTGGATTCTAGTCTATTTGGCTATTGGGTTTTACTTCCGGTTTGGAAGGTTTTGCCCTGGGTTTGTCCCTAAATATCGTCTCATCTTATTATTGCTTATATTTATTTACTTTTACGGTTTACTTGTCGATTGGTTGCTTCCGTAGCGCGTGGGAGATTGTCGCTAATTTCCCAACAGTTTAAAAGGGAAAAGGGTACTTCCCCTTGAATTACTTAGGAAATATTGGGAGGGCGATTCTTGATTTAGCAAACCAGTTTGTTTATGTCGAGTTTATGTTTGTTAGGAGAAACGCAAATAGAGCAGCTCACTGCATAACTCATGTCTCTCCTCTAGTTTACTCTACTAGATTCTGGGTAGAAACGGTGCCTGGATCGCTTAATACGGTTGTATCCTCCGATCTTGTATCGGCTTTTAATGGTGAATGAAATAAAAGTATATATTTTTCCCTAAAAAAATATATATATAAAAGGGAAGTCATTTAAAAAGATGTGATTGCTCCTTTAATTTTAGGATCAAAAACAAAAGCTATTACGCTACCACTCCCACTACTTATAAAACACAATTTATTTCAAACTTAAATATGACATCAGTTTAGCGATCCAGGGAATATTATTTAAATGCATAAATTCTCTTTTGCGAGGGTCTCACGTGCAATCAATTGGAAAAGTGACCACTTTTTGATAAATAGTAATCATTTTGGTTAAATAGTACTATAACAACTTCTTGTGCCTTAAAAATGACCATTTTTTCAAAGTGGTCATTACTAATCCAAATTAAAAGTAATCACTATTACCAAAAAGTGATCACATTTTCTATAATTACACAAGAAAGATGGTTGTACAAGATAATTACAGATTTAAATGATCAAATTGATTTGATTGACTGTAAGAATATACATTGACATACAATTTCATGAATCATATAGTCAACTAGTCAAGGGATTAATTACTCCGTAGTTGATTGTATAATCGCGTGTTAATAGAATAAAACAAAGGTCAACGTAAATATTAAGCTTGATTATAATAAATCTTGTGTTAGAAAAAATGTTGAACTAGACGTGGACCAAATCTACATAAGAAGAAAATAAGTTCAACAAGTAATCTTTCATCATAGAGTAATTTAGTTAAGATACCTAATAATATAGCCACCTAAAGAAGCATAAAATTTGTAGAATCAACTAATTAGAGCTTTAATTGGCAGACACTAACAAATTTCTTAACCAGATTTTAGTTAACAGCCACGCACTGATCTTTTTTGGTGACAAATAAATTATCATTGTCGTATAAGTTTGTCTTGATTCAAACGGACTATTTTAGTCTAAAATAATAAGACGATATTTTGTAACATAAGCTGACAGATATGGTTATATTTTACCAAAAAATGGTAATATAACTCTGTCTTATTTTTCAGACGGAAATTGTCTATCTAAAATAAGAATTTGGGTTGTTGTATTAATAGTAGTAGCATATTTCCTTCTAATTGGGTGGCCAGTCCATAGTTTTAAAATAGTGCATAATTTGCACCCTTTTCAAACAATATGCAATATTGGTAGGATTATATGATGAATAGAATCTATAGTCACATTAGTTGACAAACTTGAATACTATATCTCATTTTTCATGAATTAGCACTTTAATTTTTAATTTATTATTGGATAAGAATTACACGAAATGAACTTATAATATAAGATGACTGCATTCGCCCCCTATTACTAATTATAATAAAATAGGTTCTCATTTTTCATGAATTAGCACTTTTATTTTTAATTTAGTATTGGATAAGAATTACCCAAAATGAACTTATAATATCACAAATTCTTGTTTTAAACGGGTTGATCCGTCTTATTGCTTCAGACGAGTCAAACTCCCTCACAAAAGAACTAGCTAGAGGGGCAAGTGAAGGGATAATGGATCATCCCCCACTTGTTCTTTTGTGAGAGAGCTTGATCCGTATAAAGTTAAGGGACTATTCCTTTTATTGCTGAGATAATATTAAGATATGTTTAAGAAATAATATATTGGGAGAAGTTATATGGGATAATATTTAGGTTGAGTTATGTATCTTTGTGATACTATAAACATGAGATCATTATTTTTATAGCACAACCTAATTATTTATCAATAATAAGAATTATTACTCTACTAGTTTTTGAACCCGTGCAATGCACGGGTGGCGATGTAGAGTGTTAATAGAAAATATCATTATATTCTCGATCCCTCTGATCCATACAAAAGATAACATTCACTTTTTTTTGGAAGTAGTTATATATAAAAAAACTTACCTTAAAATTATGTTTTTGCCAAAAAAAATTTATATAGATGAAGAAAAATTTGTAAAAGTACAATCTTGAAGACTAACAAAAAGCAATTATTACCTTTAGCGTGAATGAGAGAGTGTATATATCTTTTTGAGTGAAAGTGTAATGTTAATTCGTTAGTAGCTTTTGGATGAAACTTTTGAAGAGTTACTTCAGGGAGATTGACTGGTTGAAGGAAGACTTATAGTTATTATATGACCATTATAAATGTTAATTATTCGACATACTTCAAATTTGATCTCAGCTAAATTCAACCCTAAAATATATTATCGAGTTACTAGTTTACTTAAACTTCCATCACAATCAATCAGACAATCACCGTAGTAGAATAAATCGCTACCATAGGTACAACCGTACAAATGTACAATTGTACAATTGTACAAATATGTAGCACACATCTACACAAGTAGGAATGTAGGATAAATCGTGTTGCACAAGGGAAAAAATAATTAGTTGCTTGATAAATTGTGTAAAGAAGAATGATTAATGAGTAGATAATAAAATGGTTAACAACAATGTCAACAAAACATGTGGAAGTAACAAGGAGATATGTAGAGTAAGATAGGTGACCAAAAACATAGCAACAAAATTAACACACACTAACAGATCTAGTTTGGTGAGTTCGTTACTGACTTTAAGTAAGATTCATTTTGATGGACAACACTAATTAAGATAATATCATTATCAGCAGGTGCATCCTTTTTTATAATATAAAAAGTGGATAAGTCAATTCTTTGAATTTGTCGCAAAACTACCCACATTGCGGGTCAATTCTCCTCGTCGTTCAACACCATTTTATAATGAATTCGTTTCGGTCAATTATTGTGCTTTTATTTTGTCGCAAACACTAAGGAAAGAATAGGGGACATTTGTGGTTATACTTAGTGGATGACAGGTGAATAATAGTTACAGGGGTCAAAGTATACTTTCCTAATATAAAAAGACAACAATTGACTGAGACACCCAAAAAATGAATAGGACAACAGTTGACTGGAACGGAGGGAGAGTTATTTCATGGATTATTATTTTTCCTTTAACGAGAGACGATATTCTAGCTAGATTAAATAGTAAAATTGTCGTAACTTTCTTTAACCGTGTTGTTCATGTGTTTGTCTTTTGTTCGAATATTACTTCATTCATTAAAAAAATACTCGTTTGTTTTGTCGACATTTTTTACAAGTGAAGAGAATCTTCGTAATTCACGACTATATACATCTATATATAAAAAAGTATAGCCATGTCAAATCTTGTTTGATTTGTTTTCATAAGTACGATACAAAAATCAAATTTTTATATGGAATAATTTTTGATAGTAATGTATAACTCAAGATATTAACGGTAGGTTGCATAAGTGAATTGGAATATGTGTTGAAATTTAAACATACGAGGTATTTGGAGTTTAAGAGATGGAGTAATAGATACGGGTAAAAACATCTTTAATGAATGGTTTTTTCAATTGGTAACGAGAGATTGAGGTCAGCATGGACATTAAAGAAGATACATAACGACTCGCCATGATGATGAGGCGAGTGGAAGCCCCGTCTGATCGACTGATACTATCTATCTTCTATTTGAAAATTAATCGAAGTCCTCAATCATGCTGTAACAATGAAATTAGTTTTAAGTTTATAGTGTGTATAATGGATAGAATGATGCAATACATCAAAAACCATGAAAATGAAATGTTATGATTTGAAACTTTCATCTAGAGGTGAGCATATGTCCAATGTGAACCAATTTGGAATTGAAGACTGAAAATGAAATTTAGATGGATTAAAGGCTGGAACTAAAAATTGATTGCATTGAAGTACCCGGTTCAAACAGTCTTCGCCGAAACTGGTTGAAAATCACGTATTTTTCAACTATATTACCTAAATGATATTTAAATTTAAGTTTCACTTAATAAAATATACGGAGTAATAAATAATTAAACTACTATGAAATTTAGATGATAAAGAGTTCTATAATAAGGTCTAAGGTATGCTAAATAAAGAAGAAAATAGCTAACATTGCTTCACGAAATAATCTTGGGTAAGTTTGGTAACACATAGCCACTTTCATTGCAAATTACAAATCAAAAAATTGTTGGGCCGCGAACTATGAACTACAAAGCCGGACTTTCGAATCTTGGGCCTTTAAAAACCCATTTTCTATGATTATTTTTATAGCAATTTAATAAGTCGGGGTCAATTCGGGTTTCGGGTCCTCAACTTGGGTGCCTGTTAAATTCATCATCCGGTCTAGGCCGCACCCGCACTGAAGAGATAGTCCGCTTTATAGGCCCAGGGAGGTTACACTCTAAAACTAATTGGCGGTAGAATGAGTAACACATTGCCTTATGAAGTGGTAAACTATATCCTCTTTTATTAACGTGGGATTACACTCACATTTGAGATTATTGAGTTTCTTCACAGTGTCAATGGGGCTATCAAGTTGGGTCAGTTTTGACTTTTGACATGTCTAAAATAAATATGAATTTCACTTTTTCATTATTATTAAATTTCTTCTCGAAATTCATTATCCTTCCACAATAAATCCAAGTAACTTTTGTCCTTATTCGCGGCATATTATAATTATTATTCCTCCTCCTTATTCATTTTACTTTTGTTGAGTTTTTACAAAAATAACTTGATAATAAATAAACAAATAAGTGAGACGGACGAGTATATCATAAATTACATCATAATATATTTATGAATAACTTAAAAAAGTGTACGACGTACTTAATTGTTATCCACTCGTTAAATACGGTGGCATTTGGTCGTCTCCAAATCCCAAATATCTAGACTTTCAAGCTTGGTCGTAGCAATTGGCAAATTCCGTGGAAAATTGCTAGTATTATTAAGGATGTGAGTTTAGACCTTCAAGCTTTTGAGGAAGTGAGTATTAAACATTGCTTCCGTGAGACCTAAGATTTCTGGGGTGGTGGGGCACAATTTTTTTCCAAAGTGTGATTGTCTTAATAACTTTCAAGAAACTAGATTTTTTAAACCATTAATTATGATGAATTTAGGATTTCAAAATCAGTTATTTCTTATTTTACTAATAATATCGTATAATCTGAAAAAAAAAAAGATTATGTAAGGAAAAAAATATTGAAACTATTGATAGAGTATTTCATCTATTTTAAAATTCTCCAATTGATAATTTCTCGTATATTTCATAATTAAATTTAGGTTATGAGAGCAACTATGTAACACCCGAAAATGTACCCTATTTTTCTAGTAGAAATATTTTACGAAATCTTTTCAGCAAATTTAAGTTTTAATTTATAATTTTAAGTTCCGAGTCGAATTTAGAATTTCCGAGTTCGTATTTGGAATTTCTGCGAGATTCCATGAAAATCCCGTTTTAAGGCGAGTTTGACTTTTCTTGACTTTTGAGTCGAGTTTGACTTTCCTTGACTTTGGAACCGTCTTTGACTTCCGTTGACTTTTCTCCTACACAACTCACACTACTCCTTAACCTAATATTCATTCACTCAAAATCAAACACAAGTTTTCTTCCTCTCTAAGAAATCTCAAAACTTCCCTCTTTGATATCGATCTTAGAATTCGCGTAGCTTCTTCGTTCTTTGATAGAATTTACGTAAGTTCGTCTTATTCTTCTTCCCTAACCTTCCTCTATCCGTATTGATATTAAAAGTATCGTCTTTCTCGCTTTTCAAGCTTTCTGTCTTTCTCAAGATGAACTTTATTCATCTTTTTACGATATATTTGTAGGTGGTGACCTCCAAGATCCCGACAAAGACTATTTCCTGATAGAAGAGGAGCTTGACGATTAGTTGAGACGCTTAAAGGTAACGGTGAAGGGTTACTCGGTATCATTTACGTGTTTTACATGTTTATATGCTAGAAATCGTATTTAGAATACGATTAGAAAGATTAGGAACCATGCTATGATTAATGAATGATGTTATATGATGAATGTTGATGATATATATTGATTGTTGATGATTATTAGAAGTATATATGAGAATTGGATTGATTTGGTTAAGTGAGCAAGGCTCACGGGTGAACTGGTGCTCCTGGCCGGTCGACCGGCCGCCGGTCTGCCAACCGGCTGGGAACACATCAGTAACACCTTTGGAAATTTTGGATTTGTATGAAGAGGGGCTCTGTGCCGGTCGACCGGCCGCCGGTCGACCGGCCGCCGGTCCACCGACCGGCCCAGACCTCATTTATCTGTTTTTGGTGATTTTTGGTTTTTGCCCTGTGTTCTGAGCCGGCCCACCGGCCGCCGGTCTCCTGCCCGGCCTGGAACACGGCTGTATTGTTTTCCTTTAACTTCTAAAACTCGTAATTTATAATAGTTCGCATGGTCCGTTTATCGTATAATTTTACGTAGTGACTTATAATATTCATGTTTTGGATATATGATTTCTTATTCGCTTGTATCACATGTTTCGTGACGGTTTTTACTATGTCCCACTTTGAGTCGGTTTTACATATGTTACGGTTTGAGCACGATTTTGTCTTGTGCTTTGTATTCTCATTCCCTTGGCTACCTTCCCGTTCGTAAGGCTGGAATGTCGGAACGGAGAGGTATCCTACTGCTTAATTGCATGTGTAGTGGGCATACGACGACGTTGTTGGGAGTTGAACGCTATGCGTTGATCGACCCGCCGTCAAATGTTGTATACTTGCGAGGTGGTGTTATTTGCATGTAGCGTAGCGCTTGTTATGTGGCTAGAGCTCTTTTCCGCCTCTTTCGTGAATGTCGACCGAATTTGGGGTACTCGGCGGCTATGATTGACCGAGTCTGGATGCGAAACGCTTTATCGCATGTTCAATTGGAAAATTGGATCCGAGATCTGGCCAGGTTTAGATTAGGATCCGTTTAATTATCGTTCCTATCAGGAGGAAATTTAGTCCTACCATATACGAAATTAGCATCGTGTATGGAGTTCAGGGAAATGCTTTATCCCGTGGATGCCTTTAATCATACTTGCCATGTACCCGATGCTAGTGCTTTCATTTACCGTGAGAGATGTCGTCTTTGTCGTCTTTGAACGCGGCTTTCATTATTTGTTCATGGTCATTGCTATTGGACACCGTCTACGTCTTGGTTCGTGAAATGGATGATAATTGTTGAATTTGTGTAAATCATCGCATGACTTGACTGGTTTGTCTGTCGAGTCTCAATCTTATCCAATCTTATACCGCTAACGTGAGATGTAAGCCCTATGAGCGTATTCGATTGCCTACCGATTGTCCGTTCCCGAGTCTTTGAATCGATGATTGTTTGGATTTGGATTTCCTATGATCTATCATTTATCTCGTATTTTCCTTCTATTCTTATCGTAACTCACATGGATATCTATATATGCATGACTTTACTTTCGTATTTCCTTATATGTACGTTTGATGTGATATGACTGGGAGAACCCGGAGTTACTCCCCACTGACTGTGGCATTCATGTTTTTCATGGATGAACAGGTTGCTTGCATTGGATGATCTTTTTGGATACGATATTTTGGGGTTCGGGTGTGAGCTAGCGGGCGTTGTCCCTGGAAGTTTTCACCTCTAGACGATTTTAGCTAGTTTTGCTAAACACTTGTTCTTTGTTAACATTTTGAGAGACACCGTCTCTTTGTTATTTTCCGCGTTTAGTTTGTAATATTTTGACACTCCTCGTTTTATTTAACTTGCATGTATAAAAGTTTTTAAAACCACCTATTTCCGCAAATTAATTCACATGCTTGTATGTTTTATATTTCCGCATTCGCGAGGGTTGTCACAACTAAGCCTAGCAAAAAATTTCATTTCACATAATACTTGATGATTAAATGCCTTTAATATATAAAAAAACACACCACAAATTAATAACTATAGTTTAAATACATTTTTTACTTCTTATGTAGCAAAAGTTGGAGTGGTAGAAAGATCGGTGTTTAATCCTCACAAGCCACCTATTTCTCTTTTTAGCTAAAACAAGAATAAATTCTCTTTGATTAAACCTGGGAAGTCGAATTTAAGAGCCTTACCACTAAACCAAAGGTACTTTGATGATTAATAATTACACTGTTAGAGACTTGTCTATTCTGAAACAGAGTAAATAAATACTCTATATTAAAAAAAAAATTGGGGAGAGGTGGCATGTGACTTCCTAGGACCCCACGTGAGTCCGCTCCTGACAAAGTTGCCAACTTTATGACCTCTATTGGACATTTTTGTCCTACTCTTTCAAGGTCGGTTGAAAGTAGATGACTTCAACTTACCTCCCTTATTCGAAAGGATGAGATATGTTGATTCTACCTTAAATGATCAATCTAGTTTTCTTACCTACTAAAAAAACCCAAATATCTAGCCTCTAGTCCTCTACTACGTATACTTGTACAGTAGTTGTGCGCCCATATAAAGTCAAAAGTCGATGGCAAAACAACAACAATCAACCATCCAAAATTTGTGGGTGTAAAAAAAGACGACGTAAATCAATAAACCTACCACTTCAATCCATTTTACATCGTACACTTATCTATCCACCTTTCTTATTTGAGCATCTTAATAATTTTGCAAATTCTACTCTTATATCGTTACACGTATGACCATGAAAAAAGTAACCTATTTATGATAAGTAGTGACCATTTTATTAGATAGTGACTAATTTTTATTGTTATAAAATAACTACTCCGTATTTTGTAAAAGTGATCACATTTTAACATAAAATGGTCATTACTCATAAAAAAATGTATTTTTTTTTTATCAAACTACACAAGTATAATAGTTGTACCCAAGAATTGTTGTAATAATTTTCTTATTTTAATGAGGGAAGTTATAAATAAAGCCTTTATTTTAAGAAAGCGTTTTAAAAATAATGCTCAAAAAATAAATATTTGTCGTTTTGGGTTGAGTTTAAAACTATTTATCAAAATGGTGTCCATGTAGGCTCAGATTTCGCGAACCAAAAACACGGAGGAAACACACCATTGCCAATGACGTGTTTCTAGTGAGTAGGAAAATGCAAACTTACAAAAATAGACTAAAAGTAAACACGGCATTGGGAATGGCGTGTCTGTGAACAGTACAATTTTTTTTTTTTTTAGAAAAAAAAAGAAAAATTAAAGACATGCCATTGGGAATGGCGTGTTTGTTCCGTATTTCAGGGTTTGAAAATCCGAGCCTACGTGGACAACATTTTGATAAATAGTTTTAAAACCCGACCCAAAACAACAAATACTTATTTTTTCAGCATTATTTTAAAAATGCTTTCTTATTTTAAGGAACTAACAAAGGAAAAAAAAACTAATACATGTATTAAGTACATTGGTTTATGCATTAGTCTAAAATTCTTAATTTATGCCAAATTAAGAAGGTATTAAATGATTAAATACGATTTTAGGGGCTTTATTTATCATTGCGCCTTTAATTATTTAAAATTATTTTTTTCCTCTGCCCAGTTTCCTTAATTCTTGCTAAAAATATGAGTAAAGATGTAATCAGACTTAATTTTTCATTTGATCTTTAGTCATTAATTAACAAATAAATCAATAATAATCCACCCTTGTGACAAATACGGATATATCGTCACAAACTTTTAACGACTCAAGTATCTTTTACTTAATTAGATAAGACAAATTTAGAGAATCACAAATAACTCGTCTTTACCTATCCACTAGTTTTATACCCGTACAAAAAATGTACGGGCTTGTTTTAAAAACTTTGCTATGCGTACATATGTTCGACTAATTAATACAAAATGATCAGAGAGTGAAAACCTCAAGTTATTAGAAAATTGTTGACTTGGGTACCTTCCCTTATATCTTAATGTTTGACTATTAATACTCGTAAAATGGAAATACATACGGATCTATCAAAAGAGAATGGTGATAGATAACTGTGAAATGAGTGTGAAATTATTAATAGTAATGAATTTTTACATTTAACCACTTGATTTTTAAAAATTGGAGCAATCCAACATATTATATTTACGATACATTGGCCTTGAATTTATGACGTCTCATAATAAAAAATAAGTTATCAAAATCAAGATAATACGACGCACAGTAAGTGACCGTCCAAGTTCCCAAGTAAAATTACATTGTTAAGTGTTAACCCATGTCCCATGGGCCATAAGTCCATGACACATTCTCACACAAAATAAACACCCAAATCCATCAAAATAAAATCCATCAAAATAAAACCTCAAAATTTCACCAAAACCCTAACCATATTTTCATATTTGCCGACATTCATCTTCAACCTCACCAATTTATTATTGATTTTCATCTCTTCCACTTTAAAAAGCTTATTTTATGCTAAGTTTTATTTTTTGTTTAGTTAAATTTGTTCTTCTCCATTTCTATTCTCGATGATCCATAATGGTGCCATCAAATTCTGCATAATTTTTATTTCTGGTTAGTCATGCAAATATCGAAATAAGTAATTTTTTTTTCTTCTAGAAATCTATAGTTGTTCATCCGTCTTTTACTCTTTTTCTAATTTATAATTAAATGTTATTTTTATATATACATCTCCTTATTTGTTTTAAAAAAATATTTGGAAGTATTGCCTTTTCAATTATGTTTTTAAAAAATTCCATTAATTAAAAATTTTGTGAGTATGAAATTGATTTTTTCAAA
>JAIUZE010003257.1:0-35489 GCA_022085475.1 Heliosperma pusillum | reverse complement strand
TGATTTATATGAAATTAGTCACATGATAGGATGTTATTCCGTGACTGTTTTAATTATATGGTTGGGGTCGTGTTGACTAAGTACCCATAGAGAATTATGAGTATATGGCGTCTTGACCATTCTAATTCTAAATGAGTATCTTGGACCATGACCTTGATAGGCCCGTACTATCTTTAACGAGCATATGGAGTTTACTGCTTGATAGCTTCTGTGTCCCGGCTTGGTGGGTTTATATCCAAGTCGGGCATGGCATCCTAAGAGTTTCCGCTTTGGGAAGGGAGCCAGCTTAAGTACTAGCCATCTCTGCTTAGGGGGTCGCCTAGTAGAGTTTCTCATAGACGGTTATGTCATGGGACGGGGAATGGAATAGCTGTTGTCGCTAGGTCTGATCAGTCTAGGACTAGGATGTTTTCCTACCTTGTGTATAGCCTCGAGTTACAGAAGTCGACTATTGACTGTACTAGGAACTTATGCCTGTTTGTAGAAGTATTGGTCTTTCATGTTTGTATGATTCTATGAGTTTTAGAAGGTGAGATGCAAGCCGGCTAAGATTGATAGAGTTTGGATTCCCGATTGTTAACTGATTCACATGATGACGTGTTGATTAGGGTTTGAGTGTATCATGGCCATGTTTCTGAGAGGAACCTCTGAGCTAGCATACCAGCTTCCCTACCTCGAGTTACAGTTTATTATCGGTCTCACATGATAGCTTTCACATGCTAGTTATATTGTTAGTTATTCTGTTTCATAACATGAAAAGCGATATCATATATGTTAAAGTTTTGTATTTTGCCGTATTAATTAATTGCTTTTATGTTATTCATGTTTAATTAAACTCGACATTTCGTGGCTGGGAGAACTCGGAGTTACTCCCCACTGACTGTGGCTTCCGTGTTTATATTTAATGCGGTTCGCAGGTTTGTGATGCATACATTGGGTACATTGACGAGCTAGCGAGCGAAGTATTTACCTTGGACCTATATTCGGTTCTTAGATTGTATATTATTATACACTCTTTTATTTCAGTATTTATACGGGAGATATGTCTCCCGTCTTGTATAACTCTTATGTATAATATTATTTTCCTTTTGTAATGAACCTTTTTATTTATGACACCCTTCGTTATGTATTTAAATTATTTAAATTATTTTTTTCTTTCCGCAAATTTGAGGGTGTCACACATTTGGATCGGGTGATTTTGCCAGGTCTATTATGAGTTGACGAAAAAGGAAATAAAGAAGTTTATCCAAAATAGTAGGGGGAGTATATATTATTATATTAAGTAACATTATTGATTCTAGAACAATATTATCAAGCAGAAGCTTTTATTACATTTTTTTATGATAAAGGAGGCTGAAGCCGATTACATGTTTATGGATCGAATAACAATCATTCCTTGTAGATCTTGAGCCATCAAGCCTTGGATCCCATGTGGAGGCCGGAGGGATGTGAAGTAGTGGCGGATCCACGTGGGGTCCAGGGGGGTCACGTGCCACCCCCCTGTTCAAAAAAAAAAAAACTTTGATGTTTGCGGCTAGCGTTTTAGTTGCAAAACAAGAATATCAACAAATTAGTGTAGCAAGTAAACATGTAAGTAGTTCTTGGTCCAGTGGTTGTAAACTTCAATTTGACCCTAGTGACCCTTGTTCGATTCCCCCTATAACACAATTTTCATTTTTTTGTATTTGTAATGACTATTAAATGAGTATGTTTCAAAGGGCCTTGAACTTAGGTCATATTAATGAAAATTTAATATTTTAACCACTTTGCTAACTTTAAAGTTTACTACATAATAAATAAATAAAACATTTTAAAACTACTACAGTATATTTCAAGAGCCATTAATAATTTAATTTGTATTGTGTTTTTTTAAAATTATAAACGATTTTAATGACCCATCAAGTATTTATCGGTAATGGAATTTTTTCTATTAAAACTATACTACTCCCACAACCATTCAATTTTACTAAAGAGTATTGCGAAATTAAATAGTTATTTGAATGACATTTGAAACTATATCAATTTGCGTTATATGTTTTTTAATTGTCGGCAATTTCAATCAAGAGATATCAAATGAAGATGAAAATTTTTAAAATACAAGAAAAAATACACCATCGAAAAATTGCAATTTTTTTTCTAACATAATTTTTTTCTTTCATGTGGACAATACATAGTAGTGTAAAAAGTAATAGCTTTTGATCGTTTATATATATTTTTAATAGATTAAAAATGTGGTCTAGCTCTTAAAAGAGAATACAATAAGCCGAAAATATTGGTAAAAATAATTTGTGCCCCCAACCTGCAGATCGTAGCCACCGTCCGCCAGTAAAGCTGTTATTACTTATTAATGAGTCAATTATGTCGACTGATTGACTCATATGATTTTTTTTTTTTGAAATGCTAAATAATTAAAGAAGTTTATCCAAAATAATATTGTTTTCACAACTTTATCCACTATTAAACTCCCAACATTATTACCATTCACGTGAGTAACATGTTATGTTTAGGTGTCGTTTGCTAACCCAAATCAAGCATAGACGATTTGCAGGAATCATACCCGAATTATATCACTATTAAACTCCAAAATTCTTGTCATTTACGAGAATAACATGATATGTTTAGCAGTTTAGGTCCCAAATCAAGCATGGACGATATGTGGGAATCATACCCGAATCTTTTGGATGGAGCAATGGGGTTTCACGTGATCGACATGAATACATGATCCTGGGTTTGGGAAGTAACATGCACACATTTCATTTTAAAGACGGACACTATTCGTCTTAAACTTATTAAAACTGGTAAAATCCCATCCCATATATATTAAAACACAAACATTTCCTCAATTTCTATGAAACCACATCATCCACTTTCAATTTTAGAAAAGTAGGGATATTTCTTCTTAACCGCCATCATCAGATTCAAGACCTCCACTTCCCCCTCTTTTAAATTACAACTTGCACAATTATTTACTAACTTCTTTTATTGCTTACAAATATTGCTGATTGATTTCCTTCAATTATGATACAAATGTCATTCGTGGTTACCAATTAAATGTTGAGTACGGTAGATTTTTTGTTAGATAGTAGTTAATTAATTATAATATGACGTTAATAAAGAGAAGCGATAAATTATACGGGTTGGATGTGAATAAGTTGACTTTTATGTAAGATCGTCAGAAGACGAGTCCAAATAAGAATAGCCCACAAACAAATTCTATTTATCATTTTGACGACACGATCTTTTAGAATCAAAGTTTTCAACAATTCTATGATAATATTTTACAAGCAAACCCCGTTCATTGTAATACTTTATCAATTAAAGTACATCGTAAGATTTTGATAATACATTTTCGTTGATTTTTTTCACTACAAAAAGTGTCACTTGCGATGGGCGCAAATTGTGTCACAAAAAAAGACTGAGTTTGAGACGGGACTAGGCTTTTTGCGACGGAATCTTTGAGTTTTGCGACGAGTAATCCGACGCAACTTTTTTTGGGATTTCGCGTTTTTCTTTTTTATGCGCACGGGAAAATGGCTACGACGGATTATTCGTGTTTGCGACGGAATTTCCATCGCAAAAAATTCCGACATCAACAAAATATTTCAGACTTCTTATGTTTATTAAGGTTCTTGCACTTGTGTCTTTGATCATTGAATCTGCGACTTCAGAATTGACGCGGTAATGGATATGCGATAGTAACATGTGTACAACTTAATTAATTCAACCGCTAATGTAGTTTATAGCGATTTTTTTTTTATTTTAAATTTGATTACATTTAATATGTTATTTATAAATTTTGTTTGACGAATATTATTGTTTAGTATGTGAAATCCTGATAGTTGAATTTTTATATATATAATACTATGTATTTAGTTAAATATATATTAGTTCTTATAACAAGATTATATATCAAACCCGTGTAATTTTACACTGGGTTAAAACTAGTACATATTAAATCACCAACTTGTTAATTCAAACATACTAAAAAATTACCTTTATCACCACCATGTATCTATGTACTAATATTTGAGCCATCTTAAGGTTAAAACAAATGTTACTTGTCTTACACAAGAGTCAAAGACTTACGGAGTAGCATAATTGAAACTTTGACTAACCAAAACTGAATTTGTAGTTGAGGGAAAAAAATTGTTGGGATTTGGAATTTTTTTTAAATGGGTTACATTTGCCATTTAGAATTCTACACGATAAAACTAAAAAATTTCTATGTGGGTTGACAGTAGGTCTCTTGAGATACGCTCTCTCAATAAATTTATTGGGAGACTAATTACAAAATTGATGAAATATTGGTACAAAATTTAATAAAATAGGTACGTATATTATAATGGGTAATGATAAATACAACTCACTGGGTTGTACTTAAGAATTTAATATATTTTCTTAAGTAGAATTAAAGTTGGAATTTATGAGAAAATTACGCGTATATGGATGTCATTAATGCTTGTTTTAAGTTTTTATTTCCTCTTTTAGACACTTAAATACAGCACAGTGGGTTGTATATATCTTTTTCATAATATGAGATACTAATAATAATAGTTACAATATATGATAAAATAAGGTCGATTGTTATGAAAACATGTACCAATTGGGAAAAATATTTTGAGTCACAATCAATAAAAAATGGGTACTAAAATTACATAAAAAGATACGATAAAAATGATTTCTCAAATAAATTATGGAGAGGCTATTCCTTCAAAATTGTTGCAGTGGGCTGAAACTAAAGACTGAAACTAATGAGTTTCTAAAACCACACCGCTGCACCAACATGCTTTCCCCAACGATCTTAAACATATCCGCGCCATTTGATATTACTTTATTTTTATTTTACTTTTGGATATTATTTTATTCTTCAATTAGGTTAACCAATAAAATTTTATGTGCGGTTTTGATTTTTATTTCCTACTTCAAGATTTCAATTAAAATATCAACACGAAAATCATAAATTATTTTAATACTAACTACGAGTATTTTAATAATTAACAAGAAAGTGTATAAATGGTACGTTGGAAATACCTTCACGAGAGTCAAGATCCTCTTCATTTTTTAAAAGAAATGGAGAGGCAAGTTCTTTTCAGTGGTTCAGATTTAATACGGAATAAATCGGATGATTGTAAATACACTTGAATAAGAAAAGGTAAATGAATGAAAAGAAATATATAATATAATATAATATGATTGTAAATACCTTTTTAGTAGTCATCAGACGTCGAGAAAAGCTTTTGCGCCTCTTCGAAGAGTCGTAGCATCTACTGCGCCTCGATCTTCCAAAGGCTGCCTGCTCCTGCTCTTCTTCTTCTTCTCTCCTCTAGTTTCTACATCTTTATTTTCCTTTTCTTATTTTCTCTTTTCTTTGTACCTAAATGGCTAAATCATATTTAATCTTTTATAAATCGTTTTGTTCTTGACTTAGATCCCTAATAATTCAATATTAGCGGGTTTTCATCTTTGAATCAAAATTGGGTTCTAGAGATTCGATTTGTTCAATATCAAATCTCTGGGATTCACTGTTGATATAAATTGTATAATAATTAATATCTTAAACCACTTTTACTCGAGTCATAGATCAATAATCGAGCCTAAATACACCAAATAACATTAACTGCTTGCGATTCTGACTTCACAACCATAATTCAACTCAAGAACAGACGCAACAAGTCATGCGCCTCTTCCAGAGGACGCAGCTGTTGATGAGCCTGTTCTGGGTTGACTTCTATCCCCGAACTTCTGTTTTCGCCTTGACGTAGCTTTAATTACGTAATTAATTAACTATTAGTCGTAATATCGGTCCTAATTTGTTTTTAGTTTTCAAATCTTTTCCTTTTCTTTAAATCTTCGTTTTAAACGTATTTCTTACGTAGATCGTGTAATCCGTTGTAATCTTATTTTAATCATTGTAATTGTATGATTTTACTTTTCTCTCATGTGTAATTAATTCTAATCCCAATACGACATAATTGAGTGATAATTACATGTTCACCAACATAGTCTAATTCACATGCTAGGATTAAAACGTTGTATGTTGCATTGCATGCATACAATCGATATCATATCAAGTAAAAACGATTTCCCTAATCATTAGTAGAGGCCGCTATCGAGGCGAGCGGGATTAAGTGTTCGATTAAAGAACTTTGTAATACGTACTCTCACTCTTTACTCCAGATCTCTGTGAACATCCGTGTTCATTGTCATCCACGAGAGTCATTCTAGACATAGAATGCTAAGGGTAACAAGTTCTTAGTGTTCATGTCATTACTTTATGTCGTGACATGGCATATAGTATTCGAACGGTTCCAATTTTCCATAAAAATTGGTGGCGACTCCACAAATGCTTATTTCTACGCGTGTCCATCCAAGTGCGCCCATCCGTGGTTCCCCGTGTACCACAGTTCGGCAAGGATCACTAATCCGTGTATCACACACTGTCCCTGGCAAAGGCGCCATTTTGATGAGGGTTAAATCGGCCATGCCCAACCAAATAGTATTTAAAAACAAGACTAGCTATGGCGAGTTATGTGTCAATCCTCAAGGACGACGGGGGAATGATAGTACTAAGTCTAAACTACCTATGATAGGTGTTTGTCACAAGTTAAATTGGGTTTATGAACTAAAACTAAAACATAAAATAAATGAAAGCAATTTAGAAATAGGACTAAACTAAAGCAAATAAGCAACAAGTAATAGAAAGGATGTGACAACCCGCGATAGCTCACATAGATTTGCAGTGAAAATTCGAGATTTTAAAACTTGTAAAGGCAAAGCCGCGAATGTCACTTTATTATAAAACCATATCTTAGTTTAATAACTCATTTATACAAGTTGTAAATTAAATAAATATATGGGATCCCGATCCCTTGGTAAGTACACAAATAAGATAATAAAACTACGATAGACTAAAACGCTAAGGATGAATCGTTGTAAGTACAACGCTTGGTAGCTCACTCATCAAAACCCCATGCAATCACTAACCTGCAACCTATTTATTCATTAAAAATGAAGGACACAGCCACATGGGAGTAACTCGGGGTTCTTACAGCCATATCACATTAAAACAAACATAATTAGAACATGTAAACATACATCATCATACGTATATAGATATCATGCCGATTACAACGATAACATTTCATAAAAACAATATAAGCATGTGAGAAGCAACAATGATATGATCATCAGGTAAACACTGACTAGGGAAGACTCACCTTGAAAACTATATCACTACTAACGGCTTGCATCTTACCGCTAGTAACCATATAATCGTAGAGATTGGAGACGTGACACACAAGATAATAATAGGCATCCAAAAATCCACTATACATCCAACAACCATCATGTGAATCAAACATATTCTCACGGTAAATGAAATGCACTAGCATCTGTACATCGCAAGACAAGACTACCCTAAGACCTAGACTTTAATCCTCCCGGTAGGACTGTGAACTAATACGGTCCTACTTTAAATATGGCCAGGCTCTCGGAATAAGGCATGTGCCCGATTCGACATGTGGTTAGGCGTGCACACATCCAAGATTTGGTCGACAAAATAGAATCCGAGTACCCCAAATCGGGCAGGGCGGCCAATGGTAAAGGCGAACATAGAATAAGTATACCAATTTTGGCAGGGTGGCCAACAATTAAGTTTGTCAAATAACAAGTACTCATACTCCGGCAGTACGGCTAATATAGATGAGAAATCAAGCAAAGGTCAAGCAAGTACGCTACATGCAATGATACCACCTCGCAAGAATACAACATTCACTACTAAATAACCACGGAATAGTGACGGAAAATTTGTGACGGAACTTTTGTCCGTTAAAAATTTAACAATTTTTATGGAATTTTAACAGAATTGTGACAGAAAAAAAATTTGTGACGGAAATTCCGTAACAAAGTCATGGCGCCAATACTTGTGACGGAATTTCCGTCAAACAAATATGGCGCATTGACAAAATCAATGGCACCAAAGAATTGTGACGGAATTCCCGTCACAAAAGTTGACTACTTTGACAGTTTGTGACAGACTTTCCGTCACAAAAATAAACTGTCTGTGATAACTTTGGGTTTGTATGAGTTTTACATGTGACGGAAATTCCGTCACAAAAAGTCATATTAGTCAACGTTTGTGACGGAAATTCCGTCACAAAATTTGACTAATTTGACTTTTTGTGACGGAATTTCCGTCACAAAAGTTGACTGAATGGGATGACTGGAGTCATGTATGAGTTTAACATGTGACGGAAATTCCGTCACAAAAAGTCAAGATGGTCAATATTTGTGACGAAATTTCCATCACAAAAACTGACTGACTGTGATAACTTTAGGGTTTTATGAGTTTAACATGTGACGGAAATTCCGTCACAAAAGTCAAATTAGTCAACTTTTGTGACGGAAATTCCGTCACAAAATTTGACTAATTTGACTTTTTGTGACGGAATTTCCGTCACAAAAGTTGACTGAATGGGATGACTGGAGTCAAGATGGTCAAATTTTGTGACGGAATTTCCGTCACAAAAATTGACTGACTGTGATAACTTTGGGGTTGTATGAGTTTATCATGTGACGGAAATTCCGTCACAAAAGTCAAAATTAGTCAACTTTTGTGACGAAAATATCATCCCATTCAGTCAACTTTTGTGACGGAAATTCCGTCACAAAAGTTGACCGAATGGGATGACTGGAGTCAAGATGGTCAAATTTTGTGACGGAATTTCCGTCACAAAAAGTTAAGATGGTCAATATTTTTGACGGAATTTCCGTCACAAAAAGTCAAGATGGTCAATGTTTGACTTTTTGTTACGGATATTCCGTCACAAAAAAACTTGACATAATCCCAAATCGATCGACCACTTTACCATTTCAACAACATTTCCTAAAATCTACCCAAACCCTAAAACCCTAAATTGAACCCGACAACACCCACACCACCACCGGCGACCGGCGACCTCCTCTCTCCCTCCGGCGATCTCCCTCCGGCTCCCTGCGTCGTCCTTTTTCTTCTTCTCTCTCCCTCCTCCTGCCGCCACCTTCCCCTCTCCCTCCGGCCTCCCCCACCTTCCCTCTCCCTTCGGCCTCCCTCCCCTGCCCTCCCTCTTCTTCTCTTCTCCTCTTCTTTTTTTATTTTTTTCTTCTCCTCCGGCCCCCTCCTCCGACTTCCTCCTCCTCTGGCGTCCTCTGTCCCTAACCTCCGGCCTCCCGCCGGCGTCGTCGCCACCGTGCCTGCCACCTGATAGGTACATCTATATGTTTTTTTTGTATTATTATGATTTATGTTTGTTTTTTTTAATTTATATTAAGTTTTGTCCTCCAGTTTCCGGCCAGCAGGTGCTCCGTTCACCGTCCGTCTTTTGTTTTTCTCTTCTCTTCTTTTTGATAGGTAAATTTCTAATTTTTTTTTTAAATTGTGTTAATTGACCTTAGAATAATAACCATTGTTATTATTTATGTGAAACTTATTGTTGGTTGTGGATTTTATTGTTGATGTTTATGTTGAAATTATAGGTTGGGAAGTACTTAACTTATTTTTAAAATGTTATGTGCATAAAAGTTAGAATATAATGTTAGTTATGTAACTTTGTTATTAAAAGTTAGCTAGTTAGGTAAATTATTTTAATGTTCATTTTTATATAATTTTCTTGATTAACCATGTGAAATTATTGTTAATATTGATGTTGAAATTGTTTGTTGCTGTTGTTGTTGATAATTATGTATGTAAATCATGTTGAAATTGTTTGTTTGTTGTTAGTTATGTAAATCAGGTTGAAATTGTTTGTTTGTTGCTAGTTAGGTAAATCATGTTGAAATTGTTTGTTGCTGTTGTTGTTGATGACCTAGTACCCGTTCAAGAATTACTCATTTTGGATAGTCCCCATTTTGGGGCTGTCTTTCTACGTTTCAAGTCACTTAGGTGGTGAACACGTACTTGAGATTTATTAATGAGAAAAGAGTTTGGTAACAATTCCTTTAATGTTCTTGAAATACATATGTGAAGTAATTATTTCTTCTACATTGTGTATTTTGAGAACTTAAGGGAATTGCTGCCGAATTTTTGACTCTATCATATATCACAAGTACGTGTTTACTAGTGACCCGAAATGTACATTGACGGGTTTAGGCTGGAGTGATAAGGACCCGAAGGCGGATTTTCGTGGAGGCCTAACTTGTTTGTGGTTGTTATACTGTTGTTTGTGTATATATTGTTTAATTTGATGGCATATATATTGAAATGTAGATTACAAACATGAAAAGATTAGAACGACAATGGAAGTACAAAAGATTAGATGAAAGAAAAAAATCAAGAGTTGAATTTGCTAATGGGGTTAAGGAGTTTATGGAATCTGCTGTCCAATGTAGTTCATACAAAAATTTAGGTGAGATGAGGTGTCCATGTAAGAAATGCAAAAACACAGCTTTTAGATTGAGTGCGGATGTTCGAAATCATCTTTCCAAATATGGTTTTGTTGATGAATACTATGTATGGACGCATCACGGTGATGAGTTGTCCACCGTAGAAAGTTCAAGTACAAGTGCTGTAGGTAGTGAAAATCCATATCGAGAGTTAATGGAAAATGCTTTACGTTTTGACGTTGACGGCATAATGGAGGAGCGACTCAATTCCGATGACCTTTCCGACGAAGAAGTGCGTTACGAAACCCCACACCCTACTGTGTCTTCATTTTTTAAAATGTTAGAGAAAGCTGAAAAACCATTGTTTGAGGGAAGTACGATGTGTTTGTTGCAAGCGGCAGCTAGGTTGTTAACACTTAAATGTGAGCACAACTTGTCTCTTAGATGTGTGAATGGTATTATCTCGTTAATTGGCGACATTATTCCAAAGAATAATCAAATGTCGCGCAATTTTCATGAGATTAAAAACGTGCTCAAAGGATTGCAATTACCACATCAAAAAATCGATGCATGTCCTACCGGATGCATGCTTTTTTGGAAAGAAGATGTTAATCTTGATGAGTGAAAAAAATGTCATGCTAGTCGGTATAAAAGTAAACCTAATTCAAGTGGGAGACGAGTACCTTGTAAACCCGTAACTTATTTTCCGTTGGAGCCAAGGTTACAACGACTTTTTGCATCCAAACACATAGCAGGTGAGATGAGTTGGCACCATAAAAACTCTCGATTAAGAGAAACTGGGACAATGTCTTACCCAAGTGACAGTGAAGCCTGGAAGCATTTTGATAATATGCATCCTGAATTTGCAAGTGAGCCTCGTAATGTTCGGCTAGGGTTGTGTACAGATGGGTTTTCTCCTTATGGGCAATTCGGGCGGTCTTACTCATCGTGGCCTGTTATCCTTACTCCGTATAACTTGCCTCCTTGGTTATGCATGAAGGGACAATTCATCTTCTTATCTTTGATTATTCCTGGTCCTAAAAGCCCTAAGGACAAGTTGGATGTCTACCTCCAACCGTTGATTGAGGAACTGCAAAAACTTTAGGAAATCGGAGTTGAAACTTACGATGTCTCTAAGAAACAATACTTCTTATTAAAGGTTGCATTAATGTGGACGATCAATGACTTTCTTGCATATGACATGTTTTCCGGTTGGAGTACAAGTGGATATCGTGCTTGTCCTTATTGTCCAAACCATAAATTTTTTTTCCTAATCATAGTAGAAAGGTTTCTTGGTCTGATTGTCACCGTGAATTTTTACCACCTTAACATCCGTTCCGCTCTAATTGTAAACACTTTCTAAAGAATAGGCAAACCGAGGATTGCATTGCCGAAAACAAATTATCCGGTGATGAGGCGTGGGCTTCGGTAAAAGATTTACCGAAGGTAGTTGATGTTTCTGCTAAAGAGTTGAAAAACATAAAAGGCAAGAAAGAAGGTTGGTGCAGACAAAGCATATTTTGGGAGCTACCTTATTGGAAAACATTGTTGATTCGACATAACTTAGATGTGATGCACATTGAGAAAAATTTCTTTGAAATGCTTATCAATACGGTCATGGATGTAGAAAATAAAACTTTCTTTGGATCTAAAGGAAAAGCCGACTTTATTGAACTTTGTGCAAAACGGGCCACGACATCTAGGTTTGTATTGAACACCGCAGAGAAGAAGGCTCTTTGTGAATGGGTAGCTGCTTTGAAATTTCCGGATGGTTATGCTTCTGATTTAAGTAGGTGTGTTGACCATCAAAATTTGAAATTGCATTCAATGAAAAATCATGATTGTTATGTCTTTATGCAACGTTTACTCCCTGTTGCCTTGAAATATTTGCTCCCTTCGACGTCTTGAAATGCAATAACCGAGATAAGTCAGTTTTTTAGAGAGCTATGTACTTCTTCTCTTAAGGTTGAATCTATGGAGCGCCTAGAATCATACATTGCGGAGATAATATGCAAGTTAGAGAAGATATTTCCCCCGTCTTTCTTCAATTCTATGGAACATTTACCCATTCACTTACCTTATGAGGCGAAGGTCGGAGGACCTGTTCAATATCGGTGGATGTATCCTTTTGAGAGGTAACATCTTTTATTAAAATATTTTAATAATTAGTTTCCATAATAAGAATAGTACATATATATATATAATTCTCAATTAGCGAAATCATTATGTAGGTTTCTTAATCATTTAAAGAAGAAGATTGCCAACAAAGCCCGAGTGGAAGGTTTCATATGCAATGCTTATTTGGTAGAGGAAATTTCAAATTTTTGTTCACTATATTTTGAAGACCAAATTGACACAAAAGGCAAAGACTTAGATGTTAATTTGGAATCATACCATACGCTAAGTTCAAAATTACCCGAGTTATTCAATGAAAACCTAGGAGTACAAGCGGGAAATGTAGATAGAGGTACATGGAGTTGAAACAGTATGAAGAAGCTCACTTTTATGTGCTAAGGAATTGTGGAGATCTGTTGCACTATTATGAAAAGTAAGCTATACAAAATAGTTTTTAATTACCTAATTTGATTATAATGTTAAATAATTTATTTATAACTAAAACATGTTATTGATAATATAGGGACTTTGAGACATATATCAAACTCGCATTTCCTGATGTGACTTGTTCTAATGATGTTTGGAGCAGACATGACAAAAGTTTCCCGAGTTGGTTCAAAAATGAAGTATGTGATAGATTTTCTTGACAATAATTAACACATTTACATTAAATAGAGAATGATAAAATAACACTTCAATACATTTGTTGTTAATAGGCTGATAAATTGAAAGATCCTTTAATTATGGCTCTAGCATTGGGTCCTATTAACATGGTGAAGAGCTGGAGACGATATACCATTAACATTATAAATTTCGTGCTTTTAAAGAAGGACTTAACGTTCCCAAAGCTACAATAAGCAATGGGGTTTGTGTGAGTTCTCTAGAAGGATTAGACTACTTTGGAATGCTAAAAGAAGTAATTCAGCTTTCTTATTATACCTGTGAAAAGATTTACAGGGTCATATTATTCAAATGTGACTGGTTTGATAATTCTCCCCAAGGACTTAATATCCACAAGGTATACGGACTTGTTGATATAAATCACACAAAGAAACTTCGCAGACATAACCCATTCGTGTTAGCTTATCAAGCTGATCAAGTTTGTTACGCTCCATATCCAAACACAAAGAAAGGTAATCAATGGTCTGCGGTATTTAAAATAAAGGCAAGATCACATGTTGCTATTCCTATCGATGAAACCGTCTTCCAGGAAGATGAGGTTGTCAATGATCATTCAATTTCGCCAGTTATTGTGGTGGAAGACAATGAGAGTGAAGGTGAATATGATGATGTGGTTATTGTCGAGAAGGAGGAAGGGGAATACGCCAAGGACGTCAAGAAAGAAGAGGACAAAGATGAAAGCGATGTTGGAGAAAAAGAAGAGGAAGATAATGACGGATTGCTCTTTTCTGATGATGATGAAGAAGATCTTTCGATTCGTAATGATAATGGTAGTGATAGTGAATGATTTTAGTTGTAATTTTCATATGTTAAGCCTATTTTAGTCAAAGTGTATGAACTTTGTTTCAATTAAGCCTATTGTACAATCTTGATGGAACTACTTTTGTATGAATTGAAAATTTTTAGGTTCATTTTTCTTAAAAAATTTAATTTACTTATACTTGCATTATTAGCTGCCGACGATTATTTGTGACTAACAACAATGTTTATAGTTAGTAAACATGGCAGGTAATGAGATCGTTGACCAGGGTGCCGACGACAATGCCCCACCAATCACCGAGGAACAGACGGCGGAGGAGAACGATCAAATCCCGCCGATTATTCTCTCAGATGACCCTACTTTGGGTGTTTGGTGAGTTGTGTTTTTTTAATCCATTTTAGTAGGCGATGTTTTGATTTATACGTACGGTTTAATTTAAGTTTTAATTTAAATTGACGTGTGTGTTTTTTAGGTGGGGCGACAAAGAGGTGAACGATTACGTGACTTGGTCGTTCACCCGTACATACGATGATGACTATGTCACCAAATGGGGTGATGCGTCCAAGGCAAAGCGGAACAAGATGTTCGCTTATTTTGCGGTAAGATTTTCATTTTCGAATTTAATTTCATTTTTTAAAATTTTAATATACTCAATGTACTAACAACGGCTGATTGTGTAACAGAGACATATTACGCCACATGACCGAGGGTATAAGCTTCGGGGTGAGTGGGAGCCTCGGGTGAAGAGGCGGATTACCCAGTTAGTCTGTAGCGCTGCTATAGCAAAGAGGAGGCCGTGGTGGCTACCGGGACCTCATTGGGAGATGGTGAAGAAAAGGAGCGAAGATCCAAACTTTGTTAAACAATCAAATGTGAATAAGACAAACAGAAGGTCGGGAGGGGTAGACGGGAAAGCTTTGGGAACCCACACTCTTGGTCGGAAGAGTTCGGCTATCGTTTTTAAGGAATTAGTAAGTATTTTAATTATTATTTAATTTCTATAGTTTGAGGCACGATAATTATTGCCGAAATTATTTTAATTATTATGTTTTATCGCTTTTTTTAGGGTGGCAATGCCACCCCGTACCAGCTCATGGAGAAGTCGAAGAAAAAGAAGGATGAAGAATGGGTTAGCCCCCGAGCATCAGAGACGAACGTAAGTTTTCTCATGCATTTTCTTTTTACTTTTCTTCTTTCCTTAGATTGATATTATTTATTTTATATAAGTTGTAATTATTTTTTGTTTTTGTTGATTTTCGGGAGGCGTACCAACAAAAGATGAGTCAGCCAACACCTACCGGAGCCCCACATGACCCGTTTGAAGTGTACAACGATGTGGTTGGGGGTTACAACGATAGATCGAGGTTCTTCGGGTAGGCATCGGCGGCTTCGCAGTTGTTCGAGCCTACTAGAGGTAGGCATCACCCTTCTGGTTCATCTTAATCACCGTCAATTATTGCTAAGTCAACAAAAGTCAATATTTGTGACGGAAATTCCGTCACATATATTGACTTTCGTTGACCAACAGACTTTTATGGTCAACGAAAGTCAATATATGTGACGGAATTTCCGTCACAAATATTGACTTTTGTTGACCAGGAAACTTTGTTGGTCAACGAAAGTTGATGATCATTATTTATATACATACTTTATGCCTCCATTAAATGCATTTAACTTGATTTACCGTCTTTCCTTGCTTATTTCTATGCTATTTTAGCTAGAATATCGATTCTACCGCTTTTGTCATGTTTTAATGCAGATTGGATGCATTTGGAGCTTTTTGAGTAGATATGGAGCATGGCGGAGGTGGATCGTGGAAAGAATGGCACGGGAATCGAGAAGAATCAAGAAGAATCGAGAATGAAAGACAAGAAAGGAAGAAAAGTGAAGAAATGAGCAAAATGAAGGGCTGCTCGATCGAGCAGGCTAGCTTTGCTCGATCGAGTCACACTATTCTCTTGCTCGATCGAGCAGAAGTGCCTTGCTCGATCGTGCAAGCTATATTTCAGCGGTTTTTTCTAATTTTCCTAAACTTTAACCTAATTAATTAGATCTTTTGTATTATAAAAAGAAAGCTCGTCTTTCTTAATTAGACAGGCTTCCTTATGCTTTTCAATACTTTTAGGCTTTAATTCAGAAACCCTAATTAGTTTACTTTTCCTCTGGATTTGATTAATCAAAGACGATTGTCTTTAGTTCATTTTGTAATCGGTATTCTTCAATCTTTCTTCGTTATTTAATTTAATTGCCTTCTAGTTCTTTAATTATTCCTTGTTCATCCTTTCATAATTGTTAATCATGTTTACTTTAATTATTATTGTTGTTGTTTATATCGTTATGAGTAGCTAAATTCCTTTTTAGGGTTGAAAGGGGATCTAGGATTGTTAGAAGGGGCAGATTAATTAATTGAATTGCAATTGCATGGTTATCGTTTGATTATCGTTTTAATTCTAATTGTTTGATTACTGGCCAGGATTAATTAACCAGTCTCGCAAATTAGGATTGACACCGACCGGGTTAAGACTAAGATAGGCTACGATAATTAAATAGAACTCGTTTAATGATAGCGATCGCATGTTAAATTGTAGATCTAAAGGGCATAATTGAATCGACCGATCTTGTGACCTTAGATAGCTTTATTGCATGATAGTTGATTTTATCCATATCCCTGAACAATAATCCTAGTGAACCTGTGACCCTAGACTTTTAATCTCATTGTTTTCAACCTTATTAGTTTTGTTTATATCGTTGTTGTTTATATCGTTATGATAGTTGTTATTATTATTAGTTGTTATTGTTTACTTTTAGTTGTTATTGTTTACTTTTAGTTATTGTTATTGTTTGCCATTAGTTTAGAACACAAATCTCAAACCCCGAAATTGTTACTTTAGAGACAAACCTAGTTTAACAGATTAGAATACTACCGCCTCCCTGTGGATTCGATACCTTGCTTACCGCTGACTATTAGTTAGTAGTGAATTAGGTTTTACTTTGATTAAGGTGACGCGAATTTACCCTTATCAAAAGTCAATATATGTGACGGAATTTCCATCACAAAAGTCAATATATGTGACGGAAATTCCGTCACAAAAGTCATTATTTGTGACGGAAATTCCGTCACAAAGAGTGACTTTCGTTGACCAAGACCTTGACCTGGACTTTTGTCTTGTGACGGAATTTCCGTCACAAATATTTTTTGTGACGGAAATTCCGTCACAATTCCTCTTTTTGTGACGATTTAGAGTGACAGATTTTTGTGACGGAATTTCCGTCACAAAAGCGCTTTTTCTGACGGTTTGGCCTCATTTGTGACAGGAACTTCCGTCACAAACCCGTGTTCAGTTTGTAGTGATTTGACGGCTGGTTCGATCAACGCTAAGCGTTCGTCTCCCAACAATGTCATCATATTCCCACTAACATATGCACATGCACAAGAGAATGTACCCCTATCACTCCGACACAAGGTATAACGAGTACAAGGGTACAAACGGGAAATGAGAGCTCAATATCATCCAATGATCATGACTCAACCTACTACTCAACGCATATGTGAGTCAAATGACTAAAACATCGAAAACCGTCATTAAATATGGGAATAAGGCATGTGAAATACGATCATTACGTAAGATTATAACGTAAACAAACCATAAAAACGGTTACATTTGAAGGCCTATGAGAAAAGAAGGACAAACGATCACAGGGAGTGTAACAACTTGACCAATCATCAGAGTACAAAGATGAATAGGGTCAAGGTGGCGGAAACACCTGACCAATCCGGATCGATACTCAAATCAAAAACTAAACTAATACATAATTAATAATCCATAACTTAAATAAATTCCTAAATAAATGATTCTTCTCGCCACAAGTCTTTCCAGCACAACATCCAGACAAGCAGCAACCAATTCAACCTGAGAATGGGGGTCGACAATCAGTCGGGAGTAACTAGATGCTCTCCCAGTCATGTTTACAACAGGCTGAATCAATAACAATCTATAATAACAGACACTAATCATAAATGACATGTGAAACAATCTATACAATATGACGTACATTCGAACTTACCAAGACTAACGAAACCTACATGAATGCAATTCTGCAGACCTAGACCATATGCAACCACTAGACCATGAATACATTCAAGACCCAAAGTAGCACACGATCCACATCAACATAAGGCACAATGCTAGCATGAAAGCATAGCGAATAGAGCGAACGCCCGTTAGAGCGTATAACCACTGCCTCTAACTTGCCAGAGCGTATAACCACTGCCTCTAGCTGACGGAGCGTATAACCACTGCCTCCATCGGTGTGGAGCGTATAACCACTGCCTCCACGGTACTATGTATAGCGTATAACCACTGCCTATATGTCTAAGACCTGGCCAGACTCTCGATGCATTAACTGTACATCGAACGAAACTCGGGGACCTGAGCGTATTCACTGCCTCTGACCAATCCCGACCATAGACCAAAATAAACCCCCGAAGGGTAGCGTTTGTTCATTCCGAATAGTATATAACTGATACTACCGTCATCTATTCAACCAGCAATAAACAAATGCACAGTATAACTGACTGTACAAACAAATGCGTGAACAACGTCACGACTCAACGTACGAACAGTATAACTAACTGTCCAACAATGCGTGAACCACGTCACGACTCAATTCAAGAACAGTATAACCGACTATCCAAGAATATAGGAATAAGAATAACCAACACGATATGCAAACATAGTGTCATAGTCCAGCTGACTATAACGCTACACAAAAACAAGCACAAATGACCAAGGTTTTAGTATCTCGTCCTATGACATTACACCTCGAAGGTCATGTTATAGTTCGAGTTACCATAACACCAAACACCAAAGCATATAACATCCAATGCTATAGTACCACCAACTATAACCTTCACTAAACTTTAGTGAAGTTATAGCAACTTCAGCTATAACCTTCACTCAACTTTAGTGAAGTTATAGTAACTTCAGCTATAACTTTGGTTAAGCTTGTCAGGTTATAATATCATCAACTATAACCTTCACTTTACTTCATCAAAGTTATAGTACCTTTAGCTATAACTTTCACTCAACTTTAGTGAAGTTATAGCACTTCAAGCTATAACTTTATACGTGCGAGGTTATAGTATCATCAACTATAACTCTCTTCCGTCACGGGTTAGTCCTCTATAACACCATCACCGAGGGGTCGACTCCACGGTACAAACCGGCATGTCACCACAACGAGTCTTGTTATAGTACACCCACCATAACGTCACTTTCAAAGTTATAACTCAATTAGGTATAATTAGGGTAACTTACATGCAAAGTTATAACAACTTCAGTTATAATTTTAATGATGTAAACCAAACCCTAATTTCTCAACATAAGCAAACCCTAGCCTCTCACACAAGGAGAAGCCGAAACCCTAGGCCACAGCCAACCCTAGGGGCCGCGCCTCCAAGACGACACTAGGGTTCGCGATTTGAACCCTAGTTCGCGCACCAAATAATTAATTGAAAATAGAATAACAACATAAACATTAAATGCAATTAAACGTGCGAATCATAAGCATAAATAACCACACCAACCAATTAATCATACAATCAATCATTATATCATGTTAATAATTCACTTTCTATAAACACAATTAAAGGAACACAAATTCTTATTTAAGACGGAGGTATCCGTCTTAAGCTTAAGACGGATACCATATTCTCTCACAAAATACCCATCAAGGGTGAGTGGAGAGCACATGGGGGGTGCCCACCTTGTCCCCTCTACCCATTTCCTCTCACAAAATATCCGTTGCAAGATCCGACCCGTCTTAAGCAAGACCTACTGTTAAAGGAAAACACCTAGTTACCTTTATTACGCAGTAAAGACCGCAAAATAATCTTCATCTTCATAAAGACGCCATTAATATAGTCCTACACGAATACTCCTCCAAAACATCCAAAAGAAAGACATCTTCTTCTTATTCTTCTTATTTACCCATAAAATATATAAAGCCTAAAGGTAGGTCTAAACCCCATACAATCGAGTCCCTTAAAAATATTATGAATAAAGTATATTGTAGAGATAAGAGCCAAGATTGTAAATATATAATTTATATTTGAATTGGATGAAGAAAGTTGCATAACAATAGAATTAAAGGGAGAAGAATGAAAAGAGAGGAAGAAGACAGGTCACGGCTGGAAAAATGCAGGTCTTCTTTTTTTCCGGAGAATGGTTTTTAGCAGTAAGAAAATATTGAGCAACCTAGTTGCTAGCTTAGGGTTTCTTTTATATTTATAAGAGAATTTAAGTGGGCTTTTGACCCATTAGCTTACAAGATGGAATATCCAATTACAAATCGGATTTAATATAATTAAAACGCTTGGAGAGTTTATATAGGAGAAGTAGCTATTAAATTAAAATAGTAAAATCGGGCACGGACATTTTGACCAATCCAAATTAGGTACAAACGGAAAATAACAAAATAGAGATCGCAAGCGTTAAATACGCATTAAATAATTATTTTAATAAATAAATTTCCGGATAAAATTTATTATTAAAACACGGGGTGTTACAATCCAACCCCCTAAAAAGAAGTTTCGTCCTCGAAACTTGAATTTTATAAAAGAAAAACAAATAAAAGGGCAACAACTAGCTACAAAGAAACCCACAACTACGGCACTCGCTGCGCACTCTGATTCTTACAAAGCTTCCTGACAAAGGCAAACTCATAATCCTTAATTTCGACATCATTTACGTAATCCACAACTTGCCAAATCCCAATAGGCTCACATTACCACAATCAACTCAAATTCGCACTCAATCTCCTTACATCCTAAACCGCAATTAACTTTATACCTTTGTACATCTTAATACAACACGACCATGATCATTGACATTCCACAAAATTCATAGCTTAATCTATTTCCATAAGCACATTTAGCTATTCAAACGAATATCTAGCTTCCTCAATTCATCACATTTCAATTTGTTTATTACAAATCCATAACCTAACACCTCAAATGGTTAGATCCATCAATATCCATTATTTAACAATGCATCCACAAATATCGCAAATAGAAATACCACCAATTAATATTTTAGAAGCTCATCCTCATACAACCCAATCATTAAATACATGAAACACCTAATTGCGATTAGTACTCCCAATTATAATTCCAAATTTGAGATCCCATAAATCATAATTTTCCAATCATATCCTTAAGTACCACAAAAGTATAACGAGGCACAAACTTTCCCTTAAGTCTCATTCTTGTCCACATCGTCCTATAAGACTTCAAGAATATTACACTCTCCATTAAGATACTACATAATCAGACCAACTTCACCTGATTATCACTAACTTATATCCACCAACATAAATTCACAATAAACCTAACTATATCCTCAAATTAACCATGTTATACCATACAACCTTATAACATCAACTCACATACATTCACCATGTATACACCATTGACATGGACACTAAATTTCTACACAGTAAATTATCCATTAAATAATCACACATCTTAACGTCCACGATTCTCCTCCTAAGTACCAAACGAAGCAACATAAATACCAAACTCTTTTATATAACAAGTTCAACGCTCAATCATTATCTTTCAATACCATTATGAAAGACACTCACCAATCACCAAGATATAATACCTATTATTGCCCAAATAGTAACACTTACAAAAACAATTTATAAATCATTTTGTAAAATATGATTCTCATTACGGAAATCAAAGGGTCAGACACAACGATTAGTGAAAATAGAAAGTTTAAGGATATTAAAACCAAGATAAGATAGAAGCACATTTATGAGAACTCGAAACATAGAGAAGAGCTCAATTAAATGAGAGATATGAAGGCTTTAATCAAGGAAATCGATTAAGGGACACCGATCCTAAAGAAACATGCAAGCATATATATAACAACTCAAAGAGCAACTCAAGATGGTAGCCCAAAACGATACTAGAAAGAAAAATAAAATTGCAAAAACTAAAAACTTACATTTCTCATATCCACACTCCTTTAACCTTTACTTGATATTGACGACAACCTATTATCTTCCAAAATATCAAAACCTAAAACGACTTCCATGAAAAACATTGCACAACCTATGTCCTCATAAAATCGATACCATTCCCTATTACATCACATTCTAAATAAGAGCCCTAATCAACCTTTAAAACATTTTGCTCATAACCACCTAAGATTTCCTTAAAGGCAAGGTCATCTAACAAATCCTTTGATAACAAGCTTTTGGCTCTCTAAATGATCCTCCAAACGAGTATAGTACTAAAATCCTCAAATTGCTTTTATATACTCCAAGATAACTTTCATTATACCATTATCCTCGACAACTAATACGCGAAAATTCCAAATAATAAATTTATGCCACATTCTAATTTTAATGCATCTAAGTCCATTTATTCGCGTAACAATCATAACACTTACATCTTGCTCCTATTCCTCAAATCATTATTTATCTATTCCATTAATAATTCACTAGTCTAATAACCATATTCCTCCAACACATTAATAATCTCAAAATTCAATTTCTCCAGCCTTTCAAATAACAAGCTAACCAACCCAAGGGACACTTACTTCTTTTTAATACTCGAAACTCGAGTCAATAAACTTTCACAACTTATCACTTAACCAGAGAAACATTAACTTATCCCTCACACTTCGAAGTACTCCAAATAAGCATTCCCAAAAGCTAGCTCCAAATCCATGATTTTGCATTCACCATACTCATGCAATTCAGGCAAATTCCCAATTCAAATAATTCAAATGCACTCATATCTAATCCCAAGTTCTAATATTTATCACCATAACAAATATTTACCTTCTATTCCAAAACAAAACATCATTAACTAATGACGGCTTAAAAATAATAACCCAACATCAAATCAGTTATATAATAAAATAAGAAAACAAATTGGAGAATAGAAAAGACAGAAAGTAACTCCTTAACTGCGCAACTTCATATGAGAAGAGTACTATATTTCTATTACATCACTTAATCACTCGAAACCTTATAACTCCTCTATGTAAATCACTTAAGCTTTAACTATGAAATTCAACAAGAATATCCTTAAGATCATTAACTACCAGCATAAGATTACATATTCCTACAATCCCGATATAAATCGCTCGAAACAATACCTCAAGTAAAATATTCAATGAAATCCAAAAATGAATTCGAAATGGTGGACTTTCACATAAAACGCTCATATACTCACTAACTAGATCCTCAAAATTAACGGTAGACATTCCATAATACTCCGTCATCACCAACCTACTTCCATCGAACAAGGTGAAGAGAATAGGACTCCCAAAAAAAAGGATTACCTTTAACAAACACCATAAAAAAAACTCCAAGATTTTCCTTACCAACTCAAACCTCAAACGAGTTCACTATAAATCACAAGAATCTAGTTCCTCAAATATTGTAAATCCACGACATGATATGGCAATACCCAAATTTTAAGTTCCATTCTACAATATGATACAACCGTACTATGCACTTTGAACATCAATAATAACTTATATCCTTCACATCATTAACCATGATAAACTCCTAAGTTAAACCATCAAATAAGGGATAAGATAAACCTCAAAATTTCCTTAAGAGTCACAATCATGATAAGCACTTCCAATACAGTATCTCAAACCTTTACTAATTAACTTCGGATCCTCAATCGAGTGGTTCTAATGAACTAACTCTATGAACTAACTCTTAAGAAAGGGACAATATCCTAGTCTTATCTCATACTACCATATAACAAATTAATCAAATATATAAATAAGACCAAATACGAAAGTGAGTGGAACATAAAACAAAACATGTTAACACACACTCTACACATTTCTTAATCATACAGTTACATATGCAAGTAAAGAGAAAATCACGCATCAAAGTACATAAAGGTCCTTATTGGTTTCTACCCCATTTACTCTCACTCAATTTAACTAAGCCAGTTTAATTTAGTCATATACTAAGCGAGAGTTGGGAGCGTGTTCGCTCTGATACCAACTGTAACAACCCGGATTTTTAAACAAAAGAAATACCTTAATAAATAAATAATCTATCAGAGTACAAAGATGAATAGGGTCAAGGTGGCGGAAACACCTGACCAATCCGGATCGATACTCAAATCAAAAACTAAACTAATACATAATTAATAATCCATAACTTAAATAAATTCCTAAATAAATTATTCTTCTCGCCACAAGTCTTTCCAGCACAACATCCAGACAAGCAGCAACCAATTCAACCTGAGAATGGGGGTCGACAATCAGTCGGGAGTAATTAGATGCTCTCCCAGTCATGTTTACAACAGGCTGAATTAATAACAATCTATAATAACAGACAGTAATCATAAATGACATGTGAAGCAATCTATACAATATGACGTACATTCGAACTTACCAAGACTGAACGAAACCTACATGAATGCAATCCTGCAGACCTAGACCATATGCAACCACTAGACCATGAATACATTTAAGACCCAAAGTAGCACACGATCCACATCAACGTAAGGCACAATGCTAGCATGAAAGCATAGCGAATAGAGCGAACGCCCGTTAGAGCGTATAACCACTGCCTCTAACTTGCCAGAGCGTATAACCACTGCCTCTAGCTGACGGAGCGTATAACCACTGCCTCCATCGGAGTGGAGCGTATAACCACTGCCTCCACGGTACTATGTATAGCGTATAACCACTGCCTATATGTCTAAGACCTGGCCAGACTCTCGATGCATTAACTGTACATCGAACGACACTCGGGGACCAGAGCGTATAACCACTGCCTCTGACCAATCCCGACCATAGACCAAAATAAACCCCCGAAGGGTAGCGTTTGTTCATTCCGAATAGTATATAACTGATACTACCGTCATCTATTCAACCAGCAACAAACAAATGCACAGTATAACTGACTATACAAACCAATGCGTGAACAACGTCACGACTCAACATAGGAACAGTATAACTGACTGTCCAACAACGCGTGAACAACGTCACGACTCAATTGAAGAACAGTATAACCGACCTTCCAACAATATAGAAATAAGAATAACCAATACGATATGCAAACATAGTATTATAGTCCAGCTGACTATAACACTACACAAAAACAAGCACAAATGACCAAGGCTATAGTATCTCGTCCTATAACATTACACCTCGAAGGTCATGTTATAGTTCGAGTTACCATAACACCAAACACCAAACACCAAAGCATATAACATCCAATGCTATAGTACCACCAACTATAACCTTCACTAAACTTTAGTGAAGTTATAGCAACTTCAGCTATAACCTTCACTCAACTTTAGTGAAGTTATAGTAACTTCAGCTATAACTTTGGTTAAGCTTGTCAGGTTATAATATCATCAACTATAACCTTCACTTTACTTCATCAAAGTTATAGTACCTTTAGCTATAACTTTCACTCAACTTTAGTGAAGTTATAGCACTTCAAGCTATAACTTTATACGTGCGAGGTTATAGTATCATCAACTATAACTCTCTTCCGTCACGGGTTAGTCCTCTATAACACCATCACCGAGGGGTCGACTCCACGGTACAAACCGCCATGTCACCACAACGAGTCTTGTTATAGTACACCCACCATAACGTCACTTTCAAAGTTATAACTCAATTAGGTATAATTAGGGTAACTTACATGCAAAGTTATAGCAACTTCAGCTATAACCTTAATGATGTAAACCAACCCCTAATTTCTCAACATAAGCAAACCCTAGCCTCTCGCACAAGAAGAAGCCGAAACCCTAGGCCACGGCCAACCCTAGGGGCCGCGCCTCCAAGACGACACTAGGGTTCGCGATTTGAACCCTAGTTCGCGCACCAAATAATTAATTGAAAATAGAATAACAACATAAACATTAAATGCAATTAAACGTGCGAATAATAAGCATAAATAACCACACCAACCAATTAATCATACAATCAATCATTATATCATGTTAATAATTCACTTTCTATAAACACAATTAAAGGAAAACACCTAGTTACCTTTATTACGCAATAAAGACCGCAAAATAATCTTCATCTTCATAAAGACGCCATTAATATAGTCCTACACGAATACTCCTCCAAAACATCCAAAAGAAAGACATCTTCTTCTTATTCTTCTTATTTACCCATAAAATATATAAAGCCTAAAGGTAGGTCTAAACCCCATACAATCGAGTCCCTTAAAAATATTATGAATAAAATATATTGTAGAGATAAGAGCCAAGATTGTAAATATATAATTTATATTTGAATTGGATGAAGAAAGTTGCATAACAATAGAATTAAAGGGAGAAGAATGAAAAGAGAGGAAAAAGACAGGTCACGGTTGGAAAAACGCAGCAGTAAGAAAATATTGAGCAACCTAGTTGCTAGCTTAGGGTTTCTTTTAAATTTATAAGAGAATTTAAGTGGGCTTTTGACCCATTAGCTTACAAGATGGAATATCCAATTACAAATCGGATTTAATATAATTAAAACGCTTGGAGAGTTAATGTAGGAGAAGTAGCTATTAAATTAAAATAGTAAAATCGGGCACGGGCATTTTGACCCATCCAAATTAGGTACAAACGGAAAATAACAAAATAGAGATCGCAAGCGTTAAATACGAATTAAATAATTAAACTCGCAAAATAATTATTTTAATAAATAAACTTCCGGATAAAATTTATTATTAAAACACGGGGTGTTACAGGGAGTTCGTGTCCCACTGGTTGGGCATCAAGGCTGAACTAAGATTTATAAGTCAGGGGGGGGTTCCAACCGGCCAGCCGGCAGCCGATGCACCGACTGAGAACCTCCTCCTATCCAGGATTCACATACGCACATGAGGGGCTCCCAGCCGGCGGCCGGTCCACCAGCTTGGACCTATGATACTTTGAAAAATGCAAGGATGAAACATGCTGAGGTTCCCAGCCGGTCAGCTAACCGGTGACCGGTCGGCCGGTAGCCGACCGGCTGGAATCACTGCTCAGAATTCCGAAATTAAAATACCATTTTTAAGCATCTAAAACTCAAACCGATTTATCATACGAACATATATAAATCCATCGCTAAACATCATTCCAATCATCATATGAGTATTAAAACATCCAACACAAACATTAAGAGACTAATTAAATTAATATTAATGCCCTTAACATATAGTTACATGATAATAAGAAGGATTAGCATAGAAACTACCAAGGTTCATGGCAAGAACCAACAAATAATTCATCTTTATCATAAATATAAGAACATAAGGTTCATGTCAAGAACCAACAAATAATTCATCTTTATCATAAATATTAGGAAAAATTACAAACAACCACCATGTACTTGCGTATTTTTACAAATAACCACCATGTATTTACGTTTTTACAAATAACCCCCACTCTTTCATGTATACTCCCCAATCACCACCGTATATTTGACCTGAGACTCGTTTTTCCTATTTTCCGACTCTTTAAGTAACAATTAATCTGAAATACCCATATTACCCTCTTGGCCTTCTCCACTTAAACAATCCCAAATAATTCAACATTTCAACATACTTTCATCAACAAGACAACAATCCCAAATAATTAAGGAAATGAAAACTCTTGTTGAGAATTAATTAGTATAATTTATGAAAATTTAGTTTTGATTAGATCAATGGTATCAGTATAATGAACACCCATCAAAATGTAATTAATTTGATTGAAGTGGCCAAATTTGTGTCAAAATCAATTGAGAAATCTGCTGGGTTTGTCGAAGAAAATGTTCTTGCGCCACTGCGGTGGTGGCCATAACCTTCTCGTGCGCGGCGCTTGACGAAGACGGGGACGACTCTTGAACCCGAAGTGAACCACCCATGATCTCTCGTGTTCCTTGCACGAGTGGGCCCATGGTGGTATCGTACTTGTGCGAACACCGCACACCTCTGAAATGATAACAATGGCGACGACCGCCATTGCTGCTACTACATCGACGACAGTGCAAATCACCGGCATAACCCGAGTTATCACTCTCGATATGGTGAAATGACATCACTGCGTCGTTGGTTTTGGTGGCTCTCAAGATAAATCCAGACCCCTCGTTCCGATCTCAATCATTTATCTTCTTCATCTGATTTAACAGAAAGAGAAAGAGGGATAAGGAGATTGGATTGAAGAGCTAACATTATTTGGGGATTTAGGGTTTAGAGGATAAAGGAATAAGGATATTAGTATTGTTTAAGTCGACGAGGGTAATATGGGTATTTATGATAAATCATTACTTAAAGAGTCGGAAAATATGAAAAACGAGTCTCGGGTCAAATATACGGTGGTGATTGGGGAGTATACATGAAAGAGTGGGGGTTTAAAAACGTAAATACATGGTGGTTATTTGTAAAAATACGCAAGTACATGGTGGTTATTTGTAATTTTTCCTAAATATTACCCTAAATCGCATAAGAAACACACATAAATGTGATATCGCGTAACCCGTTTACATTACCTTTTTAGCACTACAAAACTTCGATTTCCAAGACCCAAATCTTCTAAATTCCACTTTTTAACGACAATTAACATGATAAGAAGCTATAACCGAAATTCAGGAAAAATTGTCTTAAAAAAGTTCAAAGATTCAATCTTTTCTTACCTACAAAGAAGGGGGGCAATGAGAGGATTTCGGAACATCAAACAAAATTAAATTCGGTTGAGAAACGAAAAATTACGTCCGTCTTAAGATTAGATATAAAAGATGAGTCTTAAGAAAGTTGGAAAAGGTGGAATTTTATTGTATCAAAAGGAAGGGGAGAATGAGAGGAAATTATTAGACTAAAAATTAAAGAGTTTGGTTGAGAGATGAGGAAGATATGGAGAGTTGAAGTTTGAGAGGAAATGGTGTTTTAAGGGTGGTTTCTGGTTGATGAGAAGATGAATATGTTGCTGAAAAATGGAGGATGGATAATGAGGTTTAATGGGTTTGTTTTAAGAGTATGAGTAGTAATAGGCCCAATATTTAAGGTGAGGTTTTACCCACTCGAATTTTCGAGTAGAGTTCGATCATGGATTCATAACGGATGGAAACGACACGGTTACTATCCAACTAAACTAAATTTCATTTAACATTAATTTAAAGCTACGTAATAATAAATTATCAATTTAAAATATTTTAACCAATACAAGTAAAAGAGAAATTTATAAAATTAACGGTTTTATTAAATTACCCATTATTATAAAATCGGGGGTGTTACAAAGGAACTTTAGGATCAATGGGGTCAGATGGGTAATTCGGGTTCTAGTGAGTTGGGTCGATATGTGAAGGATAATCACACTTGGGCACGGTGAACTGACGCTCTAGTCTTACAATTCCTTCTCATATCGGTCCTATACTACAAGAATATAGTGTATTAGCGACGGAAATTTTGCGACGGACATGTAATCCGTAGCAAAAACATACTTGCGACGGATTTTGCGACGGGAATTACTATTTGCGACGGATTTGCGACGGATATTCCGGCGCAATACATTTTCACATATGGCGCCCAACTTTTCACATGGCGGGAACGTTTGCGACGGAATTGCGACGGAATATCCGTCGCGTAATAAGATACTGCGACGGACTTGCGACGGATTTTCCATCGCAGAGATGAATAATTGACTGTCAAATAGATCTGAAGTCGAGGACACGTGTTTTTTCTGCGACGGAATATCCGTCGCAATACCTTAATTTGCGACGGACTGGCGACGGAAAATCCGTCGCAAAGGTGAATAGCTGACTGACACGTGTTATTCCTGCGACGGATTTGCGACGGAAATTCCGTCGCAGGGTCTTTTAAATAATTATCACGCGTCTCTTCCCCTTTACCGAAATCATTTTCCTTAAACCTAAATCCCCTTGACGACGGCGACGACGACGACGACGACAACGACGACAACAACAACGACGACGACCACCACAAAGACCACCACGACGACCCACTAAGTTCTTCCCTCCTCTCTCTCAGGTCTCTCTCTCTTTCTTCTCTTATTTATGTTTTCATTTGTTTTGTTCCCTCCGGCCACCCACCGGACCACCGGCCGGACCACCCCCCTCCTTTTCCCCTTCCCTTGGTCACCCTTTCCCCTTCCCCTTTCCCCTGCCCCTGGCCGGACCCCGCTGCCACCACCGGACCACCCCCTCCTTTTCCCCTTCCCTTTCCCTTTCCCTTTCCCTTTCCCTTTCCCCTTTCCCCTGCCCCTGGCCGGACCACCCTCTGCCACCCACCGGACCACCCCTCATTCTTTCCCCTCATTGATGAGTATTCAAGTTGTGAATATGTTAGTAAGTTACTACCTTTTCCCAAATTTTGATTGAAGACGGATCGACCCGTCTTAAGTTTAAGACGGATTAAATCTTCCTCATAAAGGGCAAATAAAGTGTAAGTGGGTTATCTCCTCACTTATCTCCTCACTTAAGTTTAAGACGGATTAAATCCCCCTGCCGCCGCCCCCACCCCACTGCCACCCTCCCTCCTTTGAATTGTTGTAATTATTAATATAGATAATTATTATTACTCCCTCCGTCCCGGTCATTTGTCGTGCTTTACTTTTGTCACAATTATTAAGGAAATGTTGTTCATATATGATAGACTTAGTACCCGTTCAAGAATTACGCATTAGGTGTAATTCTTGAATAGTCCCCGTTTTGGGACTGTCTTTGAATCTTTAATGCCATTTAGGTGGTAAATACTAATCATTTTTTTAATTGTTATTTGACGATTAAGTTTGGTTGACAGTTCCTTTAATGTTCTCTGAATACATATGGAGAGTGACAAGTCATTCAACATTGTGTATTTGGAGAACTGTAGGGAATTGCTGCCGAATTTTCGTCTCATAACAATTAATTAAATGATTAGTATTTACTAATGGTATGAAAGATTCAAAGATGGGTTTAGGTTGGAGAGATAAGGACCCCATGAACTCGAATATTATTTTTTTTTGCAGGTGGAAGATGTTGTTGTTGTTGTTGTTGTTGTTGTTGTTGTTGTTGTTGTTGTTGTTGTTGTTGTTGTTGTTGTTGTTGGAGGTTGGAGGTTGGAGGTTGGAGGTTGGAGGTTGTTTGTTGTTTGTTGTTTGTTGTTTGTTGTTTGTTGTTTGTTTGTGTAATAGGAGTTATTGTTACTATTATTAGTAGTTATTGTTGTTATTGTTGCTATTAGTAAACGTTTAGTTCTTGTTGTTATTGTTTTGAATATTTATTTAAGTCGATAATAATAATTATAAACGTGTATGTAGATTTGAAATGAAAAGAGTACAACGGGCATGGATGTATGAAAGATTGGATTGTAATAAAAAATTAAGGCAGGAGTTTGTAATGGGCGTTAATGAATTCATTAATTATGTTAAGAATCAAGAAGATTACGGTAGATGTAAGGAAATTAGGTGCCCATGTGTAAAGTGTAGAAATCGCAAATTTTTAGTCGAACAAGAAGTACGAAAACACCTAGGGCTTTGGGGCTTTTGTGATGACTATTATGATTGGGTGTGCCATGGTGAAAATTTTCCCGTTGAGGAGAGGTCTGACAATCCCTATAGGGATATGGTGGAGGATGCGTTGCGCGACAACATTAATGAAATTATAATGGAAAATGTTGACGCCGAAGTGGTTGATGAATCTCCAAATCCTAATGTACTAGCCTTTTTCAAAATGTTGGAACATGCCAATAAACCGGTGTATGAGGGGAGTCGTATCTCTCTGTTGCAGTCAGCTTCCCGGTTGGTAACTTTGAAATGTGAATACAATTTACCCCACAAATGTGTAGATGGTATCGCGTCATTTATAGGGGACATTATTCCTGAAAATCATGTTATGACGCGTAACTTCTATGAAACCAAAAATATTCTTAAAGCTCTTCAACTGCCTTATGAGAAGATAGATGCGTGTGAAATAGGATGTATGTTGTTTTGGGATGATGATAGTCTTCTCGATAAGTGTAGAAAATGTGGTAAAGATCGATATAAAAAACAAAAGAATGCAAATGGCAAAAGGGTTGGGAAAAATATTTTAACTTATTTCCCAATAGGACCGCGTTTGCAACGACTTTATGCCACAAAACTAATTGCGGCAGAGATGCGGTGGCATCATGAAAATCCACGTGTCAGCGGGATAATGTCTCATCCAAGTGACGGCGAGGCTTGGAAACATTTTGATCGCATTCATCCTTCTTTTGCAAGTGAGCCTCGAAATGTTCGACTTGGTCTTTGTACTGATGGTTTCGCACCTTGCGGTCAATACGGAAAGTCGTACTCCTGCTGGCCGGTAATGCTAACTCCATACAATTTACCACCCTGGCTATGTATGAAAAGACAGTTTATGTTTCTATCATTACTTATCCCCGGTCCGAACAGTCCCAAAAAATTTCTTGACGTTTATTTACAACCGTTAATTCGCGAGTTGAAGCAGTTGTGGGAGACAGGGTTGTACACATACGACGTCTCTAGAAAGCAGAACTTTGATCTTAGAGCCGTACTAGTATGGACTATCAATGACTTTCCTGCTTACGGCATGTTATCGGGTTGGTCAACTGCTGGTGAACATGCGTGTCCATATTGTATGGAGAAGGAGACTAAGTCGTTTTGGCTTTATAAAAGTAAAAAATGGAGTTGGTTTGATTGTCATAGACAGTTTTTACAACCTGATCATGTTTTCCGCAAAGATAAAGTTAATTTTCGAAAAGGACGAGTTGAGAAAGATTTTGCTGCTACGAGATTAACGGGTGAAGAAGTGTGGGATTGTGTGAAGCATTTTCCCAAAGTTGTGGATGCAAGTAAAGCTGAATTGGACTCGTTAAAAGTTTCTCGAGTTGGGTGGTGGAAACAAAGCATTTTTTTGGGAACTTCCTTATTGGAGAACACTATTAATTCGTCATAACCTTGATGTAATGCATATCGAGAAAAACGTTTTCGAGCAACTGATTCACACGGTGATGAATGTGAAAAACAAGACAAAGTTTACCCCACAAGCACAAGAGGACATGTTGACCGTTTGTTCTAAACAGCGAAAAATGGATTCATTCATTTTGAATAAAGAACAAAAGAAGGTGGTTGTGTGATTGGATATCCAATTTGAGATTTCCGGACGGTTATGCTTCAGATCTGAGTAGATGTGTTGATAAACACGAGTTGAAACTACATGGATTGAAAAGTCATGATTGTCACGTGTTTATGGAGCGTTTACTTCCAGTGGCTTTAAGGCACCTTCTTCCGAAGAATGAGTGGAATGCTATAACTGAGCTTAGCCAATTTTTCAGAGATTTGTGTACTTCATCGATACAAGTTGAAAAAATAACTACTCTCGAGAACAACATTGCCGAAATCATTTGCAAGTTAGAGAAGATATTTCCACCATCTTTTTTTAACTCAATGGAGCATTTACCAATTCATTTGCCGTATGAACTGAAAATGGGTGGTCCAGTGCAATATAGGTGGATGTATCCTTTTGAGAGGTAATTAATTCCACAATTATCCAATTTTTACTTTAATTATTTCAGTCTATCTTATCCAAGTTTTTTATAGGTTCTTAAATCATTTGAAAAAAAAGATTGGAAATAAAGCGCGTGTTGAAGGTTCTATATGCAAAGCGTATTTGCTTGAAGAAATTGCCAATTTCTGTTCCTTTTATTTTGAAGAGAACGTGGACACAAAAGCCAAGGATCTCGACGTACGCTCGAAAGAGCCTACGTATTCTACCTTACCCGAGATTTTTCAAGATCACGGGGGAATTTGTTCTGGCAAGTGTCGTGAAAGATTTTTAGAAGACAACGAATATGAGCGTGCACACTTATATGTTTTATCTAACTGTGATTTAGAAGAATTGAAGCATAACGAAGTGTAAGTACAAAAATCGTCCTTTGAAACTTTAATTATTAATAATTAATTATAATAATATGCATGTAAAAACTATTACTTAATTCGACATTTTTTATAATGAATATATAGGATGTTTGAAAATTATATCAAAACAGAATATCCCCAATTTCTCACAGCCGAGGATATGTGGAACAAATTTGACACAAGATTTCCTCAATGGTTTAGAGGACAAGTAAGTACATACTACATACTAACACCAGATTACTCTTTTTTTTCAATTTTTTTTTAATACCTGAAGGTATTATAATATGTTCATAATTTAACAATGATAGGTAAACAACTTAAAAGATCCAGTTCTCATAGCCTTAGCACAAGGTCCTTAGAAAAGGGTGCGAACATGGAAACGTTATTTCATTAACGGATACAAATTTCGCACTTTCAAAGATGGGTTAGATTTGGAAAAATCTACACTTAATAATGGAGTATGTGTAAGTTCGACTGAGGGAGCTGACTACTATGGAACACTCAACGAAGTTGTTGAATTGTTGTACACAGGCGAAAAAAGCACATATAATGTTATTTTATTCAAATGTGATTGGATAGATAATTCTGAAAAAGGAATGAAAATACATAAGGATTATAAACTTGTGGATGTTAATCGAAGCAGAAAATTTCCGAAATATGATCCATTTGTGTTGGCTTATCAAGTTGAACAAGTTTATTATACTTCATATCCAAATATCAAAAGAGATAAAGATAAGTGGTCAGCAGTATTCAAAACTAAAGCCAGATCGCATGTTGATGCACCTATTGTCGAATCTGAGTTTCAAGAAGATGTTATTAGTAGTGAGACACTACTATCAATAATTGAAGTGGCAGATGATAATGAAATTATAGAGGAGGAGGAAGAAGAAGCTCAAGTAGAGGACAATAATGAGGAGAAGGTAGAAGAGGAGGAGAAGGAGGATGAGCAGAAGCGGAAGGAAGACGGAGCAGAAGATAAAGAGGAAGATAAAGAGGAAGATAAAGAGGAAGATAAAGAGGAAGAAGAAGATTTTATAGACTCCCTTTTTAAATACAACATTTCCGAAAACCAATATTTAAGTAGTGATGATGAATAAGATTATTTCTAATTCTTATATTAGTTGAAACTACTTTTTCTATATGTGTGGGCGTTTGTAAAACAATTTATAGTTTTTATTATTTATTAATACCAATATATAGTTTCTTGTCATTTAATTGTACATACATGTTTGTTAATTCATGACAACTTTGAATAGTTTAGTTTTTCTCTATAGGGCGGGAGGACGAAGAAGAGGTAGTACTAGTAATGTAGGAAACAGAGGGCAGGAGGATGAGAATGAACGAGTGAATGACAGGAACGTGCCACCGCCACTGGTGGAGACTACTCCTCGCAGAGTCCGCCTCGATCCGGATGAGGAAACAGGTGTATGGTAAGACTAGTTCACTTTTACTTTAATTGTTTAATCATAATTATGATTATTCAAAAATCATAATATTTATATATAATGTATGTATTTAACTATGACTATTAATTTCAGGTTCAGTGACGCAGATGTGGTTAAACTGATCTCGGAGACCATAATCTGCGGGTACAAGGAGCATGCGCCATGTTGGAAAGCGGCGTCAAATAATTTGCGGTCGTCTTGGTGGAACTGGTTTGAGGTATAATTATTTAAAATATTATAATTATATCTATTTAAA
>JAIUZE010003256.1:0-23236 GCA_022085475.1 Heliosperma pusillum | reverse complement strand
TGGGGATGATGATTTTCTTGATAATCCCTCTGTCTTAGCTGAACTAGAAAGTGTTCTTAATAATGCCTACAACCATGTTGGTAAGGTGTTTAAAGAGCATGGTGATAATCTTGGCAAAGAAAAGATGGACAAAGATCTTATGGAAGGACCCTCTTTTAGTCTTTTTACTGGTGATGACGCGCCATACACATCTCAAGAGTTCCGTGACTCACTGAAGTTTCATTATTTTATTGCTTCTCATGCGGGCGTTCCCCATGCAAGCACGTCAGCTACACCTTTCATTTCATCCCCTGTAGTAGGTCAGTGCCCTGTATCGCCAATAGTTATCCCGTCCCAACCATCGCCAATAATTATCCCGTCCCAACCATCACCAATAGTTATCTCGTCTCAACTGTCATTGGATCAATCGCCAATTATGCCTTCTTCTCCCCTTGTACAAGTGTCCCCAATTGCCCCCTCAAAACGTGCCATGGAGACCCGGCAACCTAAGAGGGTGCTGTCAAAGAGGAATGTTGAGGTAGCTGATGTTTACCGTTCACCTTTCTTCATACGAAACGTGGATGTGTTGCGTGACTTGAGTCAGTCTGAGAAAGAGATTGGAGACTATGCATTTGCATGTGACTTAGACGAAGGGTATGTATTAGTCTACTATATCTCTTCATTTTTCATTGTATTCGATAAATGTATTATATTTTCTATTTATAACACTAATGTTTCCTTTTTTATACATGTTTAGCGAGGTTCTGTTCAGCCATACGGGCAAGAGTCTTACACGACGTGATTTAAAAACCTTGTTACTTGGTAGTAAAGTTCACAGCAATGTCATCAGTTTGTGGTGTGATTATCTGAATGACCAAAACAGATTAAGATCTCGTACATCCCGTTGCCGTCTATTTTTCACCGAAGAAACTGATGTAGGTTTTTTATTTAATTTTGTTACAACGTCAGTTATCAAATTGTAGCTTTTGTATTCTCTAATACATCACCTAATTTAATCTACAGATTAACTCATTGGACGTCAACTTTGAAGAAGTGAAGTTGGTAATTCCTTGAAGATTTAAATTTTTGTAAAATGTTTGCTAATTAATAATATAAATAGTTCTTAGCCTTTTTATTTTTATTATATTGCAGGTTTTTACTCCTGTTGTGGCACCCACGCCACTTCTTTTTTGTTTCCATGTTGAGAATGGCTTGTACGAAGTTATACACCCAATGGATCCGAAGCAAACTGATTATTCAGTCCATGTTAAAGATGTGGTATGTCTTCATACGCTTTCGCAATAAGCTTGTTAAATGGCTGATTTAGATCTACTTTTAAAATAAATTATTTACTTGGCATTGTCTTTCGCTTATCAGACGAAATTGTTGATTTCAAAGCTTAGTAACAAGATTCCAAAGCTGAACGCTGCATGGTATTTAATAGCCAAACTGTATGTTCCGAATTCAACCTTTGATGTTGTGCGTGATACTGTAATCTACCTTATGCGTCATATGGAGACGTACAATGGGACTAAGTTAGGCTATAGTTCAAAGCTGCTAAAGGACGTAAGTCTCTATTACTGAAGTCTAATTTTAAGTTAGTGTTTCTATTTATCTAGCTTATGCGTAATATTTAGATCAATTCAGATGAATGTTTATTAGGAAGGTCATCCGTTTTTTTCATTTTCTGCTACTTGTCTTATTTGTGCAGTTTCATGGATGTATATGCATGAACTAGCTTTGTAGTTTCATGGATGTATATGCATGAACTAGCTTTGTAGTTTCATGAATTAGCCCTGTATATGCATGAACTAGCTCTGTAGTTTCATGAATTAGCCCTGTATATGCATGAACTAGCTGTGTAGTTTCATGAATTAGCCCTGTATATGCATGAACTAGCTGTGTAGTTTCATGAATTAGCCCTGTATATGCATGAACTAGCTCTGTAGTTTCATGAATTAGCCCTGTATATGCATGAACTAGCTCTGTAGTTTCATGAATTAGCCCTGTATATGCATGAACTAGCTCTGTAGTTTCATGAATTAGCCATGTATATGCATGAACTAGCTCTGTAGTTTCATGAATTAGCCCTGTATATGCATGAAATATGTAGGCTCTGATTCTAACTTCACTTTTTTTTGTTATTTTTCAGAGATATGCTGTGAAACGTTATATTGTGAGGGTTTGCAATCAAATTTTGACTTGGGCTAACAACTCTTTGAAAGTTCAAGTGATGTCTGATGCAAAGGCTTACAACAGTGGCAGTGGCTGTGAGATTCGGTAAATAAAAATTCTACATTTTTGTCTTATACAACTTATATCTTGCAATCAAATTTTAAGAACCTTTGATTTTCTGCAGTAATCAGGTGCGACAAGAGTTATGCTATACGGATGCACGAAAAGAGTTATGCTATACAGATGCACAGTTGATGAATTTTATTAAGACAAATGTGGCGAATAAGAAGTAAGTTATAATTGACCATAAAGCATTTTTTAAAATATAATTATTTTTTTTGCATTTATATTTTTTGAGTGGATCTAATTACAATTATTTGCGTTATTAGTGATGTTGTTGTTGCAACGGAATGGTTGGAAGTTACCCAAGAAGCAATGCAGACTTTGCTACGAGGGAGTTGGGTGATGGATATGGTTATTGATCTTGTTGGTCTTCGTACAACACTCGAAAAACCAGGTGTTGTGTACTTTCCGACAATAATGAAGGTATGTATTCATATTCCTTAGTAACTACTAATGATTGTTCTTGGAATTACCAAGATTTTTTACAAAGGCTCGCTCGCACCTTTCAGGATGTTGTTCCTAAAGACGGTTTTCGAAGCCAATACATTAAGCTTGACTATTTGCCCCAAAATTTAGCCAAAGCCCAACTGGTAAATAAATAATTATCACTGATTGTGTATCATGACGATTTTTATTGTATCAATTTCATTTCCGCATGTTTTGTAAATATTTCAGGCGTTCTTTCCTTTCTGCGTGAACAAAGAACATTGGTTTGCTTGTGTTTCGGACTTTCATAAAAGGAAAAATTTCATACTTGACTCCAGATTGCCACGGCGCCCTGATGCAAGACTTACATTTTTGGTTGATACGGTATGATTTTATGCCTAACTCGCTGAATGATCATGTGCTCGTGTGTTGGATTGACCTGATATTTTTTTAAATCGCTTATCTCAGCAGCGAGAAATATGTCATTATTACGTTTATTTTATGGATAACTGTCACAACAACTTCTTCTTGTGTCACGCGCACATTCCCTGTTACCAAAACTTTGTTCGAGTCGATTATATAATCTGAATGTTTTTGTATAGCTATTGCCTGCTTTGGAGATCATCGCAAGAGACCGTCCGGGTTACAAAAGACTGCTGCAGATAAAAACTTTTGAGTGGGAGATTGTGAATGTGCCTCAACAAAAGAATGGGTACCTTACGTACTTAAATTATGCTTAAATTATATTACTCATCTTAATATATTTGATGGATACAAACCATATTTAAATGTTTAACAACTTTCATAGGTATGCTTGCGGAGTCTATCTGCTGAAGTGGCTTGAAAATTTGCGTTTTCAAGCATCATGGATAGATGGGACTTGTTACGAGGTAAGGATGTCTAAACTAAGTTATATTAGTTGAACATTATTGAGCATTTTTTATTGCAGCACTTTTAATATTGTTGTCAAAAATATATATGCAGGATTTGGATGAATATGGTGAGAGTATGCTTCTTGAAATTATGAAATGGGAGCAAAACAAGAGAAAGGTAATATCAATAACTTTTGAATTCATAATTTTCAATTTTCTTTCGTTTATTTTCAATCTAAGGAGTGGCCTAAACGTAACAATATTTCCCCCGCTTTTACTTTTGTAGGTTTTCGACTAGGCATTATTTTCTAAACACTTGATTATCGAAGGGAGTAGCACAGAACCTAACCCTACATTCCAACCATTGAACCTTGCAAGATTTGGCTGGAGTAAAGTTGTAGATTTCTGTATGTTTGGGTGGTACAGTTAGTGTAATTATTGACCATAGGATCTGTTAAAAGATATCGGTAAGTTTAGGTGGTAAAGACATATAACTTATAGGATCTATTTAAACAGTTGTACTAGGGCATCAGTTATGAAATTATTGCCTTATACATGCATTAAAAAACAGTGTATGTGCATGAAACAACCTTCCACATGCATAAAATATGTTATCTTTGGGAACTGGCCTATGTCAAGACAGTTATGATTAGCGTAAACCAGTACTTGAAATATAAAATATGATCATCTCGTCTAGACAAGCGGAAAACAGTTCTCAAAAATGTTTCAGAATTAGGTAATTTGATGAATAATAATTGTAAAGCAAATTAAGCTATTTATCATCGGTCGTCTTTTCTAAAAAAAACTCTGATTGTCTAAAAGACTAATATTAATATGGGACAAAGCCCAAATTGAAATAAGCACAAATTAAGTACTTTAAGTTTCCCTACATCATTTCATCAAATTTTTCAAGTTCCTTAATAATTGTCGTATGAGTGCATTAAAAAATAGTATATGTGCATGAAACAACCTTGTACATGCATGAAATATGTTATCTTTGGGACCTGGCCTGTGTCAAAAGAATTATGAATTTTCATTCTAAATATGACCATCATGTCTCAAGCGGAAACCAGGACTCAAAACTGACCCTAAATTATGACTGGCCCAATACTAATACTCTCATTGTCAAGCGCGTGCATTGCTGCGAAGTCAACAATCTCCGCCCCATCACTTCATAATCCATGCCGCCCCACCACCTTTTCTATTCATGCCATCAATCCAAACATCTTCGTGGCACAAATCAAATAGTCAAACAATTTGTGTATTAATATAGCCCAAGCTTCATCAATTAATCACTTTTAGTTAATTGTTCCCTACATAAATTAATCCTATTTCTCAAGTTCCTCAAATAATTGCCTTTTACATGCATTAAAAATTAGTCTATGTGCATGAAAAAACCTCCTACGTGCATGAAATACGTAATATTCGAGTCCAAACATGGTCATAGGATAAGAGGACCATTATTCAAGTGGACTTTAGTGAGTACATTCTCAAGTGATTTTTGAAGGCTTCACAAGTCGAAATTCTATAAAATAAAAAAGTTCAACAATAAAAGTTCAAATAAAAAGTCCAAATACAAAATTTCAAATAAAAAAGTCCTAAAATGGTTATACATGCTGTAACAACAAATTCGTGTTAATCTGTAAATAACAATAGAAAAACACAAAATAGTGAAACAAAATAATAATTTTATTAATCAAAGAATTTCGGGTACAATATCTATTTATTCTACTGATTCAATTTCCGCAAATTAAATATGTAGGAGGGTCTTGATTCTCCTTTGACAAATTTGATTTTCTTTTCAAACTGACTGCAACGGATGCTTGATGTCGGATCAAAGAGCAGCTAATATTCAAATCTAACTGACTAGAAATGAATAACTTCTTTTTCTCTATGCTTTTCCCTTAGAAGAGAACTTTTTTAGAGAGAATTTGGATTTGCCTTGTATTTTTGTGAATGACCACCACTTCTGTTTTTGTGGAGATTGTCTCAAAAATGATGAGAGGATTTTGTATTTGACTCTTAGGTTTTTGTTTCAATGCCGAACTCTCTGCCTATTCCAATTGCTCTTTATGTACAAAGCTTTTCCTTGTTTTAAGTTGACTTCTCCGTACTTGGTGGAAACAAACTCAATTTGTTTAGAGTTTGACCAAGTCTTCCTTTTGATATTTCCCCACAAGTGCACGTCTCTTGTAGTTTTGTGCCGTAGGTTTGTTTTCTTTTCCTTGTTGAGATAATTTGGGTTTTTCTCAATTTTCGTCTTAGTTTGGGTCCAATAACTTGTAATTTGTGTCTCAAACTTTGTATTAAAATATAACACACTCATTTTCCAAGTGGACCAATTCTATATTTTTGAAAAGACGGACTGAACACTGCCATACTTGTTTCGGGCTAAAAATCCACCGACCCATTTTCAAGACGATAAATTTTCCGGTAAGTCAACATTTTGACTTTGACTTACTTTAATAATGTGAGACATATTTTTGTGTCTACAAATTTGCCCCCTCGGGATTGAGTCACGTACACGAATTTGAGTGTTTTAGCGTGAGACGGTCCCGATTTTTGTTTATCGCAGCCTTGCGAGTCTACTCTCAACGGAGCATTTTCATTTTTGCGGGAAGGTAAGCACTAAGCAGTCCTTCGTTTCTCAAATATTGAACAAAATCCGTTGGATTTAACTAATTTCAGAAGAGACAGGACTTCTCGAATAGCATAGCAAGATGGAACTCTTGTACTGGTATATTTTTATTGGCAACATGCCAACATAGCAGTGTATTTGAACTCCACATGAACTCAATTTCCTCCATTATATAAGAAATGACTTTGGCCTTGAATTTACCAGCCAACTACACGTTCTCCGATCCAAGCCTTCATCTAGTTCATCCCTTGACCATACCTGACCAGAAGCAAGATTTATCGTAACTGCCAGACGAGAAAATCCCAACAAGTGCACTTCGGAGATCCAATTCGCCTTGCTTGAGAACAAAGTTCAACTTGACTCCCGACGAAAACCAAGCCAACGAGAGACACCAACAGAATTTCAGGTTTATAGGTGAGCAAATATTTGAATTTTACTCACCAATTTTTTTTTTATATTGTATGCAGTAGACTTAATTTGTTCTCCGACGGTAAGCGAACTCCTCGTCATCATAGAAGCTTCATCACCGTCGTGAACCCAGCGCCATGCCCCCAGCAAATGGTGACGCCTTGCTTCTGAATCTGTCTGACTCGTCTTCAAACCGAACCTGCCGCCTTTACTTGTCGACAATCGAGCCCTGTCATCCTTGTTTATTCCAAAGAATTTTCGACGCCGGAGAAACTCCCATCAACCGACAGGCGACAGACCATGCTTCTCTTGACCGGCATGCAATCACTCTTCCGACATCCCCACATCACCGGAATGAATTCTATTTACGGCTTCGTCTTCGTCAACCTTCGTCACTGGTGGTGACCCAACCGTGATTGAAAACGAACTAGGCGGACGTTTTCCTCTATCTTATAATGGTGTGGGGTTGGTTACACTTGCAGGAAAAATGAAATGGTGGGGTTGTATTTTGACTTTGAATACTGACCAATGACCATTCCTTTGGTTTGCTTTTGGATTTTAGAGACATGTGGGCTTGTCCACTTTTCTATCATCATTTTAGACAAAATAATATGGTACACTTCAAGACGAGTAAATCACAAATGATTGGTAAGGAGTATTTAGTGACGGTGACCACGCCGATGACGGATCATATGACGGAGTTAAGCACGCCATTTTTTTTTTCATGACGGGTCCCTTCGCCGAGTGTTGGTTACCGATGACATATCCGCCAAACTTAGACTCTTGGTGGCACGAAGCCAAAAACTCGTCCTCGGTGCTCCGTTCGTCATATCATGAAGGCAACAAGGCCGTGACATTTTTTTGTGACACTTGGGAGTGTATTTATTTTGAAAACAGGGATAATAATAAGTTGAGCAATATATATTTTTTTTTTCAACCTCGCATATCCATTTTGTTTTGCCATAGTTTAGACTCTTATGGGTCTGGAGTAAGAGAATGTTTTTTTTTTTTTTTTTTTTGGTGTGGCTGGACTAAAGCAAAATTGTTTACTTCAGCTGCCTACGTACCCTTAAAGCACGAGCAAATTGTACTTTACGAGATCAAGCCTACGTAGTTCGAACGAAACAAAGCGGATTTTGTTTGGGGGGTTTGGCCGCACCTAAGTAAAAGGATTTTACCTAAGCTGCCTACGTACCTGCAAAATGCTAACACTTTACAGGATCAAGCCAGCGTAGTTCATTGAAGGGAATTTGGGTTTTGGATTTTTTTTTTGTAGTTTTTTTTTTGAAGTTTGTTTTTTTTTTGTGTGCAGTATTTTTTTTTTGGTTGTTTTTTTTTTGTGCGCAATTTAGGCTCGTGCTCAGGAGCTTATTGTTGAATTGTCGTCTCACGGATAGTAGCGCTTCAAGAACTTGGCGTTGATCGAACGAACACGCACTCCGTCATTGTCAACAATCTTGTGCGCGCCATTGGTGTAGACTTCTTTCACAACGTAAGGACCGTCCCATTTTGAGGGGAATTTGTTCTCAGCCTTACGAGGCATGATGTCGGGTCGCGGCTTTTCGCTTGTGCCTAGGTTGATTTCTTTCAAGTCGTCAACCGTTGTTTGTACCCCATCTTCAAGAGTTTTTAGAGTTTCACCCACCTCTATCTCATCATTTGAATCTGGGTACTCTTGTGTCGTCACGTGATTGGACGAGACAAAATTCTGAGCGATTTTCCTTTGACTCGACCTTTTCTGCGGGTTTGTGAAGATGATAGTGCGTTCCTTTACTTTCACTGATTTGTCCACAGTTACTTCCACTTCACGATGGCGTCTCATTCGTGAAGGAATGACACTATGAATGTCTTTGGTGAGGTCGATTGTAGCTTCCGTCCTAAAGGTCTTTTTCTGCTTTTTTCGGCGCCTCTTTTGCACCTTTGAGCTACCAATGCGACTAAAGACTGATTTCTTCACCTCTTTTCCTCCAACACGAGTGAACACTGACGTACTTGGTATTTGCCGTTGCGGACATGATGTTAGTTGCACCTGGATGGTCTCTTCCCTTTCTCCCAGCCTGTTAAACACCGAAGCCCGAGTCGTAGGAGTAGGTCGGCCTAGCCTATCAAAAACAGACCTTTGTGGTAGCATTTCCGTGTTCTCGCCTTCACTTTCTGCGAGATCTGCCACAATATATTGCGATGAAGCTGACTTTGCTTTATGTCGTGTAGAAATTCGAACTGTCTTTGGAGGTGAAAAACCAACACCAACCTTTCCGGCTTCAAGTGTGCTACCATGTTGATGCAACTTCTTCTGCATTTGATTCAAACCATACGGGGTGACTTCAATCACTTTTCCCAATGGAGTTGGATTTTTGAAATTGTATCCGGACTTTGACATGAGCTTGTAAGCATTTGGATCGAATTGTCCCTTTGTTGAATCTTCCGGAACTGCTTGGTCCTCTTTCATCGACGCGTCGTCATCAATTGTTCTAGTTGATGTGGATGCTTCATTTCGAGGTTTGAACTTTGCGAAGGGCGCCTCTCCCTCTTTACGCACGGGTAATGCGTCTAAAATCGCATTGATCTTTGCCCCCTTGGCCAAATCCGCTGGGGTGGTTTCTTTAGTCGCACCATTTTCGTTGTGATCTTCTTCGACAATGGCCGACGATACAGTATTCACCGAAACTTGACCAAGGTAGGATTTGGGAAGATAGTCCTCTAACGTCACAACTTGACGTGACTTTGACTTAATTTTCTTTGGTGACGTGACATCTAGCGACGAGTTCACAACAATTCTTTTTTCCTTGTTATGCGAAGATCTTGCTGCCATCTGGTGAGCTGATTTTCTACATTGGGATTGTGGTGTTTGACCGTTTTGCTTACCCCGTCGTCGTTTAGTCACAAGGGTCCACCCTTCATTGGCGTCCTTTTGATTTTGAACGACAAACGTTGGTGCCATGATAGACTTAGGCTCTGCGGGAATGACGACGACCGCTGGCTCAAATGTTCCAAACTGAATCATTCTTACAAATTCTTTATTTGGAGAATGAGGGCATGACTTAGCACTTTCGACATTCACATGCGCCACAGTGCAATTGGATTCAGCGACATCATCTAGATCCAAGAGAATATTCCCATCCTCGGCCAACTGCATTATTTTCTCTTTGAGGGTTATGCATTTCTCAATTGGATGACTCACAACCCTATGATATCGGCAATATTTTGGATCGGTTGTACGTCCAGCTTCATTTGGTCGTTTAGACTCTGGAAGCTCGATTACCTTTTTCTCCAAAAGATCGTCTAACATCCCTGCTAGGTCGGAATCCGGAAAGGGATACGTCTTCCTCTCAAGCTCTTTCAAAGTTAGTCGTGGCTTGCGCATATCTTTCGAGTACGTCGCCGCCTTCTTGTCTGTTTTGGGTCGAGCCGAGATTTTCACGGGATTAGAAGTAGAAGCTGTCATAACCTCATTTGAAGTGTTATTGAACGCCTTGTCGCTTTTCTTAAACTTCTTTTTCTCTGGCTTTGATTCTGAATGATTGAAAAATCGTCCTCCATGACTGGCGATGGTAATTTCCATGTCGTGGGCCCGAGTAGCTAGATCCTGAAATGACCTTGGCTTGATGCCTTGAAGGATGTAGACTAGATCCAAATTCATTCCTTGGATGCACATTTCAACAGCGGAAGTCTCCGACAGACGGTCTTTGCACTCGAGGCTTAACGCGCGCCACCTACCGATGTAGTCGATGACGGGCTCATCCTTCCATTGCTTCGTGTTAGTGAGTTCAGTCATACTTACAATACGTCGGGTACTGTAGAAGCGATTAAGGAACTCTTTCTCCATCTCGTCCCAACTGTTGATCGACTCGGCGCTTAGATCCGTGTACCAATCAAAAGCAATCCCCTTCAGAGATCGGACGAATTGCTTGACGAGGAGATCTCCCTCAGTACCGGCAGTATTACAGGTTTCAATGAAATGGGCGATATGCTGCTTAGGATTTCCTTTTCCATCAAACTGTTGAAACTTTGGCGGTTGGTAGCCGAGAGGCATCCTCATACAGTCAATTCTCTTACTATACGGCTTGACGTAACGGTGATTGCCAATGGAGTTAAAGTTTCCATCAAACTGACTTTTGAAGGCCTCCGCGATCATCTTTTGGACGTCTTTAGCGGTAAATGAATTACCCTTGTCACGACCATCATCATCGTCACTGGCGTCATCACTATCACCACTTTGAAAAGACGACGCGGGTCGCTTCTCCAGCTTTTTCGTCAAAGCGGCGATCTGTTTGGTTTTCTCTTCGTTATCCTTCTTGAGTTCGTCAAGAATGGATTCCATTTTGGTGAGTTGTTCCTCCATATTGCCGCTCTCAATAACCATGACAGGCGCCACGAAGGAATATGATTCTTGGCTTGACATCTCCTGGTTACGCCTTTGTGGTGACGACGGAGATGAATCGGTGCTACTGTGGCTACCCTCTACGGTGAATGGCTCAAACAACGGGTTATTGTGAATAGTCATATTCTCAAAAGCGCCAAACACCATCTCTCGAAATGTTGACGAAACAAACTGAGGGTTGTTGACTTGAACGCGAGGAAGAGAACCACACAGAGGGTAATCAAATGGCCTAGAGTCGCCGGCACCATATGACTCCTTGGAAGCATTGACGATGACGTTAGATTTGCGGGGCCTCGTAGGCACGGATGCAGAACGGAGTTTCGCTGAAGCGGTACGGATGAGGATGGACCCGGTCCTGCTCCTTGTGGAAACATTGATAGGGGATCTGTCGAGAGATGCACCGTGACGGGTTATGATTTCGTCATCAGATTTGGATGTCATCCTCTTCGACATGGCGAATATCTTTTTGGAGGCCATTGAAATTAGTGTTGCAAAACTTGATTGTGCGGAAAAAGAGATGAGTAGTAGAGTTGTCCCACCGAGCGTGCCAAATTTGTAACAACAAATTCGTGTTAATCTGTAAATAACAATAGAAAAACACAAAACAGTGAAACAAAATAATAATTTTATTAATCAAAGAATTTCGGGTACAATCTCTATTTATTCTACTGATTCAATTTCCGCAAATTAAATATGTAGGAGGGTCTTGATTTGAAGACTTGATTCTCCTTTGACAAATTTGATTTTCTCCTCTTCAAACTGACTGCAACGGATGCTTGATGTCGGATCAAAGAGCAGCTAATATTCAAATCTAACTGACTAGAAATGAATAACTTCTTTTTCTCTATGCTTTTCCCTTAGAAGAGAACTTTTTTAGAGAGAATTTGGATTTGCCTTGTATTTTTGTGAATGACCACCACTTCTGTTTTTGTGGAGATTGTCTCAAAAATGATGAGAGGATTTTGTATTTGACTCTTAGGTTTTTGTTTCAATGCCGAACTCTCTGCCTATTCCAATTGCTCTTTACGTACAAAGCTTTTCCTTGTTTTAAGTTGACTTCTCCGTACTTGGTGGAAACAAACTCAATTTGTTTAGAGTTTGACCAAGTCTTCCTTTTGATATTTCCCCACAAGTGCACGTCTCTTGTAGTTTTGTGCTGTAGGTTTGTTTTCTTTTCCTTGTTGAGATAATTTGGGCTTTTCTCAATTTTCGTCTTAGTTTGGGTCCAATAACTTGTAATTTGTGTCTCAAACTTTGTATTAAAATATAGCACACTCATTTTCCAAGTGGACCAATTCTATATTTTTGAAAAGACGGACTGAACACTGCCATACTTGTTTCGGGCTAAAAATCCACCGACCCATTTTCAAGACGATAAATTTTCCGGTAAGTCAACATTTTGACTTTGACTTACTTTAATAATGTGAGACATATTTTTGTGTCTACACATGCTACTGTCAAATTAAAAAAATCTTCAAGTATGCTTCTCAAATGATATTCTTCAAGTTCTTCAAGTATGCTTCTCGAATGATATTCTTCAAGTATGGTGGTCCAACAGTGCAAGTCCCCTGCTTAACTGCACAAGTCCAAACATTGTTTCATTAATCAAATTTGCAAAACTGCCAAGCGACACAAGTATAGTTTCAGGAGAGATAAAAAAAAACTGGAGGGAAAACATGTGCTAATAATAGAAAACTTACGCTAATATAAGAGAAAACTTACTCTACTCATCGTCATCGTCGGTGGTCTTTTTGTCACAATTCCTACTGTCATGGTTCGCCATCTCCCCACAAGCCTTGCATCTTCTTAGCGGTCTCTTGCTTACTTCCCCAGCCTTTTCTCTTTGCGAGATCAATCGTTTCCCGGATCCTTTGTTTTTGCATTGTCTTGGAGGCAAAACTTTAATTTCACTAGGAAGACTTGTTCCCAAAAGCATTCCAATTTCAGCATTCTTGTCCATTTTCTTTCCAATACCACTATTACCACTATCATCAATGACACTTGTTACCGCAAGTACCCTTTCTTTGAACCCACGTAGCATGCCCAGCAACTCATCACAATAAACAGGACTTTGTTCAACTACTGACACGCAAGTGAACAATTCTGACCACAATTCACTGACTTTGTTTTTCTGTACCTCAACTGATCTACAATCAGTGAGCAACTGCCCATCAGAACTGAATATGGGCTTGCAGGTTGCTAGTTTGCTCCACCTATTAATTAAATATTCACTTGGAACTTTCTTAAACCCTCGTTCTCTAAGGACACACAGAGCATGTCTACAGAGTATTCCATGCCTTTCAAACTTCTTGCAAGTGCACACAAATTTTGATTCATCCGTCTTTAACCCAACCACATACACTTTATCCCTTTCTCGATCTATGATAGAGATGTATTGAATTGCATGTTCCGGATCTTTTTGTATATCCTCAACACCACATGAAAAGCATGCTGCTTTTAATTCCTCCTGAAACTCAAAGAAAATTTTTGGAGTGTAGAATTCTGCTGCATGCTTTTCTATGGCTAGTGGAGTACACAACGAAGGGGACGAGTTCTTTGATTGTGCAATCAGTTTCGATTGAGTCCATCTTTGTGAATCCATTGCACTCTCAAATCTCATCCAAAACTCAACAAGGGTCAAATTTGGATTAGTGAAGTTGCTAAAGAAATTATTTTCTGACTCCGACCTAGAGGTTGTTCTCATCAGACCTCCTAAAAACAAGTCACGAAAGTAAGCTGGAACCCACAACTTTCTCATACCATACTTCTCCTCAAGCCACCCATTATCTGACAACCCATGAGATTCCACAATTGTATTCCACCTTTCCTCAAATTCATTCGGCTCCACATCTTCACCCCAAACACATGAGTTTATCTCTTTCAGAAAGCTAGTTTCTTTACATATTGTATGCCCTACCTTCTCAGGCAACTTCTTCAATATGTGCCACATGCAATATCTATGTTGCACCTTATCTTTAAAGACTAGTTTCATTCCTTCTTCTATCCCCCCCGTCTTCATCAGTTATCATACAAACTGGATGACGACCCCCCATAGCTTCTAGGAATTTCGTAAATAACCAACGAAATGACTCCTTCCCCTCATTAATAAGAAGTCCTGCCCCAAAGGTAACGCACCTCTTATGATGATCCACCCCAGTGAAAGGGGCAAAGATCATTCTATAAGTATTTTTCCTAAAGGTAGTGTCAAAGGATGTCATGTCCCCAAATAACAAATAATTTTTTATACTAATAGGGTCAGCCCAAAAAATATGTGACAATCTACCTTTAGAGTCTACCTCAAAATCGAAGTAAAACGACGGACACATGTGTTTTATTTTCATAAAATGCTCAATGAGCATTTGAGCATCACCTTCTGCTAAATACTTCTTTATATCTCTGGAATAATTTTTAAAGTCTTCCAATGACGCACCCACATTCTTATAACCTCTAACGTACTCCTTAAACATCCTAAAGGTCCTAACTGGTCCTTGGTTGACTTTTGCGTTGTCAACTATGAATTTTTTATGAACTATATTCAATTCTCTCGTTTGCGTCAAATGTACCATTGTTAATGGTGTTTGTGGCATATGATTATGACCTTCAACAAAAGCATATATTTGGTATTGACCACTAGGAATTCGCTTAAAGTTAACCCTAGCAGGACACGAAATCCTAGTTCTTTGCCTCCGTTGTTTTGTTCCTTTTGCTTCACATTCTCCAGCCTTATTACACAAACATGCTTTATGCGTGACAACATCCTTAGAAACCTTTTGTGATCCTAATCTAGACACAAATCCACATTCTTTTGCATATGCTTCATAAAACCCAATACCAAGTTCAAGCCTATCAAATACCATACCAATACTAGGCTTAAGATGGATAGGACAATCAAAAGTACGATTCCTGTTGCTTGAAGAACCTTCTGCCTCCTCTTCATCTACTACTTCATCTACTACTTTGTCTGCATATGTGATGAAATAAAGTAGAATTAAAAAGATGAGGGATACATAAGAAGATGAATTACAGATATACAACACATGTATAACTCAGTTTTCTTAACACTTGACGTATAGGTGCATGGAAAAACGACTCATGTGCATGAAAAAACCCAGTACATGCATGAAATATGAAAAAACTAATGAGGTGGAACAAAATTGTACCTTGAATAACATCAGAAGTCACAGGTACAGGAACCTCAACTGCAATTGCAGATATTTCAGATACGGATTGAGATGCATTAGCTTCTACAATCACTACTTGACTTGTAATTACATTTGAAGAAGTATATGATACAATGTCCCTCACATTCCTACAACAAGAAACATCAAAAATTAAATAATGAACGATTTTGATACATATCAGAAAATTACTACATTGATAAAACCCTGATTCAAACTAAAACAATAATCACGAATTTAGGAAAAAAGAGTTAATAATAAATCAGGGAAAATAAATTAAAATTAAAATTGCTCAGGAATTGGAAGATTAATCTCACATATTACAACCAATCTCTGAAGTCTGACATGTGAATATTTCCTCAATTTATCAATGCAAATTTTACTCAACAAAAAAATAGATTTCATCATAGAAAAAAAGACAGGTAAAATTACTACATTGATAAAACCCAGATTTTGATGCACCTAATACAAAATAGATGCACATAATTATCATAATTATCTACAGATTTTGATAAAACCCAGATTTCAACAAATTTAGGTAATTTATCAAAATCAACAACCATAATTTCTCAATTGACCCAATATAATCCACCAAACCCTAATTTCACAAACATAATAATAATTACCAGTTTAGCCCAATAATAAAACCATTAATTCAACTAATTTAATCAAAAAACTAAAAAAATTACAATTAGATAACAATATAAACCCTAATTTCACAAAATTTAATCATCAATTTCGAATGTTTACCTCGAATTAACAATATCCATGGATGGAGAAGCTTTTAACAGTTTAATCGTCGAAGTGCTTGATCGTCGAAGTGTTTGATCGTCCTTTATGTGACGATCGAACGGGAGAGAGAAGGGTTTGGGGGTGGGAGCGAGAAAGAATGGGCGTTAGATGAACTAATGTCGAAGAGAGAGAAAGAATTATGAGTGAGAAAGAAATTTTGGAAAATGAATGAGATTGAAAGGTTTGGGGGCAGGAGCGAGAAAATTGGAGGGGTTTGGTTAGTTAATCTGAGCTGTCTATATTATAAGATCTAAGGGTTTTAAATGGTTCTCACAGTTCTCATTATACTAGTAGTTCTCACCGGATCCTGACCCTATATATATATATATATATATATATATGTTGAACCTCTCATGAGCTATGAATCCTTTAAAAATTTTAACAATAGCTATTTCCGATTTTGTAAAAACCTTTCTAATCATATATTAGAATTTTCTTTAATATATTTAGGTTGTGAGAAGTTAAAGGGTAGACAATTACTATATATATATATATATATATGTATTTATATTTGTGTTTTTTTATAATATATAAAGTAAATAAATTTAATTTAAAGATATAAATTTTGATCTTATACTGTATATAATAATCCAAATATATGTCAATATCCGTCTTAAGAGTAAACAGGTCAAATATTGAACCACTTGTTTAGATAAGATAATTATTTGGCTAGTATATATGAACTTTTCTTTTGTTTTACCTTAAGTATTGACCCATCTTAAACTTAAGACGGGTCAGTCGTAAATGAAATTTGTGATATGAAGTCCACGAATTAGGCCTAACTCACAACACAAATTCTTGTTTACAACCGTCGCATATGCGACGAGTTAAGTGTAACCACTTTTTGATAAATAGTGACCATTTATTAATAAACAATAACCATCTTTTATGACTTGAAAATGACATTTATTATCAAGGTAGTCACTATTTAACAAAAAGTGGTCACATTTTCCAAAAAGTGGGGAATGAGTCCGTCGCATAGGAGAGTTACTACACTCACAATGTTATATGAAATGGACCAATTTGTAACTATTTGACCCATATCCATAAAAAAGCCCTAGTATCTTTTCTTTTATTTACCCTAAATATTTACAACTCTCTCTCTTTTTCTCGGTCTTTGACTTCCTCCCACCCTCCAGCCTCTTCTATGTGTCACATATTTGGCTTTTACTCATAGTTTCTTATCCCTAGAACACCACATAAAACTCACCCTATACTATAACAAAAACCCATAAATTTACATTATATCACCATCAGAGATTCATGCATGAAGTTTGACCATAAAGATTTGGACCCTTCTGCAATCGATTTATGGCGTTTACAGACGACAATCAAAGAAGAAAACTGATATTATATCATTGAATAAGCATATTTCCCATATTTTATGTTCTAATCTTTAATAATTTTTCCTGGTTTTCTCATTTTATTTAATTTCAACATATTTAATTATCTTGAATCTAATTTTTTATGTCATCTTTGAATTTTTATTTTAAGAAAATATCTTTGTATTTATTTTATCATATTTGTGTCATTTTCCTCTATTTTTTTCGTTGATTTGAGTAACTACTTTTTGAGTAATTTCTTTCTATAAAGTATTTTTTTTTTAAATATTATTAGTATATTTATGGTAATAAATTTATTCTTGTAAATATATTAATAGTATATTATAATATTAATAGTATACAATATGGTTTTTTTAATTTACGAAAATACTTTATGATTTTTTTTTTTCTGTTTTTAAGGCACTTATTTTTTTATTAATTAATGGTTCTCTCTCTTCTTTTTTTATATATTTTATGATTTGGTGTTAAAATATTTATTGGTTTTTTTATTCTGTTCTATTTTTTTTGGAATAAAATTGAGAAAATGGTTGTATTTATAATGAATTAAATTTATTTGTTATACGGAGTATTTGTTATATAGTATATGTATATTTATGTCATATACTCATATGTATAATTGAAGGGGAGATACTGTAACACCCCACGTTTGTTGAAGAGGTCCATTGATAGGCTTAAATGACTAGTGCTTAAAGGGTTTGAAAGTACTACTCATATCAACAAAGTGCACTTTCTTTTCTGGTCAGCCATGCAAAAGAACTCAAAAGTTAAGCGTGCTTGACTGAGAGTAGTCTTGGGATGGGTGACCTCCTGGGAAGGTTCCCGGGAAGTGCATGAGTGAGGACAAAATGCGCTTGAAAGGACCCGTGTTGATCTGTGGGCCATGTACACAGCCTGGAGAGCTATCATGAGTGACCGCTCCCGACCCCAGGTTTGGGCCGGGGTGTTACAAATGGTATCAGAGCAACCCTGCGACCGTGTGGTGATGGAGGCAGTTGTTATACGCTCCATTGTGATCACCCACCTAGGGGGGGAGGATTCTGGGTTAGCGGTTATGCTCCCAGGCGCAACGAGGACGTTGCGTTCTTCAAGTGGGGGTGATTGTAACACCCCACGTTCGTTGAAAAGGTCCATTGATAGGCTTAAATGACTAGTGCTTAAAGGGTTTGAAAGTACTACTCATATCAACAAAGTGCACTTTCTTTTCTGGTCATCCATGCAAAAGAACTCAAAAGTTAAGCGTGCTTGACTGAGAGTAGTCTTGGGATGGGTGACCTCTTGGGAAGGTTCCCGGGATGTGCATGAGTGAGGACAAAATGCGCTGGAAAGGACCTGTGTTGATCTGTGGGCCATGTACACAGCCTGGAGAGCTATCATGAGTGACCGCTCCCGACCCAAGGTTTGGGCCGGGGTGTTACAGATACTCTACAGTATTTTGTAATTGAACAATTATATAACAAACAATGAAGGGTGCTACCTAATTAATTCACATAGAGAACGTGCCCTGAAAATGTGGAAAGAAAAGTTAACTTTTTGACAAATTGACTTTTAACCACAGAGCGCCATATAAGCTATGTGGTTGTTGCTTTAATATATAAAGATTGTCCAACCTTCAACCTCTATTTTTCAAATTCCCTCTTCCCTATATTTTTAAATTTATATTGTTAGTCTCTAATTATCATAGATTGAATGATTTTATGAATATTTTTTTACTTTTTTTTGATTCTTTGTTATCTATGGGAGATTTTGCATTGTAGATTTTGATTACTTTCTTTTTTAATTGGCATTCTCATAGATCCTTGATTGCTAAAACTTCAATTTGAATAATAGAGCCCGAATTTAGAATGTATTATTACAAATTACAAATTTGAAATCAGAATTACGTATATGTACATATTATGCGTCACTTTAGATTTATAAAGAAATACAATGATTTAGAGTTTTTAAAAAAAAAATTCTCAAAAGAAGAATCTTAATTAGTGCTCACTATTAAAGAATTACATCCTTCTATTAATACTAATTAAATATCAATACTTTAAAAGTTGATGCTTTTGTCCCTCGTCGGATGATTTTAATTTGATTAGAACTAATACTTTTTTGTGGCATGATGTTTACTATATTAACGATGACAGTTTAATCATTAATAATTTACTATGTTGCTCAAGTTTTTTTTTTTAAATTGTGCACTCCCATTCGTAACCTCTTAGGTCCGCCACTGGGTTTTATTATATGTATCCGATAAAATACGCGGTCTTAAATATACGGATTTCCGTATATCCGATACGAATTTATGTATATACGATACGGTTTTTATAACCCATATCGGATACGTATCAGCAAAAATTGAAATCGGATATACGGTTTCCGATATGGTTCCTATTTGTAATAGAAAATATTAAAATAAAATCATAAAACCACTAAACATCGAGAATATCCGTGTCTCAATCTTATTACTTCAATACATTTTTAAGTTATTTACTCTTATAATATTTGATATTCTTGTAAGTTTTTAAGGAAAATCATAAAATCACTAAATAAAATAAGACATAAAATTAAAAAAAATTGGACGAAAAAACCGGATACCGGATATACGTAAAAAACGGATATACGATTTCAGGATATACTGAAGATCCATATCGGATAAGGATACTCAAAAATGAGATTTTTAAAACCGGATATTCGGATATACGGTTTTTCTCACCCCTAATTACGAGTAGTTTATTTTGTTTCATGCACTTGTGTTGTTATCTAATGCAATCACATGAACGACGTGATAGGACTTGCAAACCGCAAATTAAAGAAGAATCTGTTACTCTTGCTTTAAGTCGGGTATTATCTATTTTAAAATTTAGATGAGTCAAATATTAGCACATGATCATAATAAGATAGATATTTTGGTATTTATTGGATAATAAGTATGGTGATTTAGTATGAATTGAACTCATCTTAAACTTAAGACAGATATTGTCCGTCCTAAGAGAATTTGTGAGGAAGAATACAATGAGAATGTAAAGAAAATATTGGATTATGAAATTCTTACGGTATAAAAATGTGTTTAATAATAAATTGTTATGAAATACCTCATGTAATGTGATATGGATGTCTATATTTTAGAGGATTATACCCCATGTTTATAGTGCTTATGACAAATCAAATTCCTTAATAGACTAATTAACTGAGTTAGCTTCGGTTTTTCAACGTTTATTATTCAGATGGGGACTCAAAGTGGTAAGTGGTTAATTGAAAAAAAGATTACGCATCGGATGTATTACCTTACACCCTTTCTTGTTTTTGAGTTTACTTGTACTTTTTTCGAGTATTTAAAATTTATAAGTTATATAATACGGAGTAATTTTTGAAAGTCCATAGACCTTAATTAGACTCCTCTAATTATTTACTAAATTACTTGTTAATTTAGTTTATAATGATCTATGTAACATGCATGCAAATATAAAGACATTTATATAAAAGAAAAAATTTCCTCACATTGATATGGAAATAATATGGGCACAACAAGAACTCCTTCTTGTTGTTCTTGAGCTATTAATATGGATGAACACAAGTAATCTCCAAACTAGAAGATCCCCTTTAAGATGCACCAAGATGACACCAAATAATCTACCCTTATTATTAACTAGATAATAAGATAGATATTATACTACTAATATTAGAATATATTACTACACTAGTAATACTTAGTAAATATTAGTATTTGAGAGTTTTTAGAGAGAAGAAGAGTTTTTGAGAGAAGTAGGAAAAACAAGCAAGAATTGAACAAATGAAATGAACAACCATATTGCCCTTATAAAGACAATATGGCCGGTCAAGAAGAGCTTCACAAGGCTCTTATTTTGCTTATTTTAATCACATGCAAAGTGGTAGAGTGTAGTGTTAGTATGAAATGATTTTAGGTTACTATTCATGTCATAATCACATGTTCCTTGTGAGTATGAATAAGAGCAACCATCATCACCATCCACTACATTAAAACCAGCCATGTGAGGCCTATTTTGATCCATTTTGATTTTTGATATATTTCCCACAAATACTTATTAATCATATGCTTAATTATCTTGTATAATTAAATGTTAATTTGATCATATAAAAATTATTTGACACAAATAAATGAATAATATGTACTTAACATTTTAAGTAATATTCTACCATAATATCAATATATAATGGGTCCCACAATGCTTAGTTAATTTATTTTACAACTCTTTGTAAATATAATTAAATAATTACCTCTATCTCAAAACCTCAACTAATTTAGTAATTTAACGATTAATTATTAAGTTAAATCTTATATAATCGTATTAAAATAAGATATAAATTTATTAGTCAATTATCGCATAATTGAAAAATAAGTTTAATCGAATTTGAGTTCTTAACTCAATTTCTAACAATTAACTCTCGTACATATCGAATATATGTAATGTACTAATTAACGGTATCATATACAAATAATTAGTTACTATTTGGATTTCATCCTTTAGGTGTGACCGAAAGGGATCAGTTGATCACCGCCGTCATACGACAATAATGTCAAACTCTAGTCAGCCAACCGTTATTGATTTACGTTAATCAACTGACTAATCATATATATAGTCAATAAATATCCCAATTATATTCCTTAATAAGATTTATTATGTGGCGCATTATTTGTGGAGGACACCTACTCCAACAATCTCCCACTTGTCTGACACAAGTGTGCGTCACCAATTCTCTTGTCTCTTTATCACATCTCCCACTCAACGCAAGGTGTCTTTCAGGTCGCACTTGCGATTGACAATATCTAAAGTGGTTTTCTCGATAGGGAGAGTAACTGTCTGACCGGAAAATCTACCATAGATCTCTTTCCGAGCGTGGCCACGCATTTACAGTAACTTCTCCTCGAGTGGCCTAAAGATGTTTGTACCCAACTTGGGTGGACAATTCCTGTTGATTCATCTACTCTGTATGATGCAGATCACCATGATCCAGAAGATGTCCATCGGCCTCCTTTTACGGCACGACCTAGAACATCAACCAAAACAAATCGGAAACTGCACCGACTCAGATAGACGGTCGCCAGTCAAAAGAATCGACTTATAGGAATAAGATAGAAGACCCTGCCACGACCAGGCATCAAATAATTGATTTAAGGGTCTCTAAAATGTCACTGTCCGACAGAGTGTCATACAGTCTGTCTATGTAAACGACCAGTCATCTCCATGACCCCATGGTGCTGAACCAACCATCGATTGACTTACAATCTAGTCATTTCGAGACGTCACCTCATGAGTGACTAGGGACAAAATACTAAGTTTGTCCTATTCACTTGAATAGTGTCCAACAATCTATTCGGATAAACAAAGTATTGAATTTAGCAAACTAAATAAAAGAGTTTTAAATAAAACTCGAACAATGAATGCAATTATCATATATGAAATAATTAATACAACATTCAATTATTACATATTTTATAATCTAAAGGAATTCTGGTACACGTCTCAGTCCCATTGTGACGACATGACCATCATGCTTTGCCTTTGACAAATGCTTGGTTAAAGGATCAGCAATGTTGTCATCTGTCCCAACCTTACAAATGTCAATTTCCTTTTTGTCCACGTAATCTCTAATTACATGATATTTCCTAAGTACATGTCTAGACTTGTTACTAGACTTGGGCTCTTTTGCTTGAAAAATAGCCCCACTGTTATCACAATAAATCGTGATAGGATCTTTGGCAGTATGGACTACTGTTAGTCCTTCCAAAAATTGCCGAATCCATACAGCTTCCTTTGCAGCTTCAGCGACGCTGCAATTAATCTTCTTCTTTTGGAGAATCCGCTGTACGCTTTTGCTTAAACTCTCCAGTCAAACAGCTCCGCCATTCATCATATAAACGACGGATTGGGATTTCATATCATCCCTATCTGTTT
>JAIUZE010003255.1:0-60189 GCA_022085475.1 Heliosperma pusillum | reverse complement strand
TGTAAACGGACCAAAATGGGGACGAAAATGAGGAAAAAACGTGACTAATTAAATGCTTATCAGTATCCCCCATGAATCCAACTTAAACACTAACCTTCCTCGTGCTCACATCAATCACCAGATAGACCATCGTCGCTGCTAACAACTAGATAAAATCATCATAATCCTAGACCAATCACCACAACTGCCAACATTGCCACTGCGGTGAGCAATACAACCACAGTTACGGTCGATTCTTAATCCTCACCATCAGGGAGCCTTGACCCGCCCTCCACCAATTACACGCGCTTACACTTGGAAAAAAATTGCCCAACGGGCCAGACTAGTTTAATTATCCAACCCACGTACTAATAAATAGGTTGGTCTACCCGCGGCCTCGTAGGCTTAAAGTTATAACAAAAATACGGTTGTTATCCTAAATAAAACTATCTACTACCAAGAATAACGTAGGTTTATGATTATTAATTTTTTGTCAATTCCGAGTTGCTTATGTTTACATAAATAAACGTCAGCTTATTGTAACATACAAAATTTTGGCATCTTTTTTAGGGCAATGATAACGCCACAACCGTTTTTATAAATGCTACTCAAATTACGATAGGGTGAATAGTAAGTTACATACAAAAATGATTGTAATTGAGGGTGAATTGTAATGCCATAACCTTTTTAGCGTGTCCCCCCATGGACATTTCTCTTAGTCGATACCCACCCATTAATTTTACCGAGCCTGGTTTTGTTGTTTGTTACCCGTTATTTTAATTATATCCTTATGACCAAGCTCGGTTAAATAGCGGGCCAAACGGGTCGGCCCGCACTTGACCAGCTCTACATCAGACCTGACCTCTAACATTTTACCAATGACGACGAACAAGGTTATAGCCACGACGATTAAGACTATGTGAAGGTCGATTGTGGTTGGATGATTGTCGATGGTGGTAAGATGTGATTATGCGGTAGTTGATTGTGGTGGTAGCTTAGTTGCCCAGGTAGGTTGTGGTAGTATTTAGCTCATCGACATTTGTCAGAGGTGGTAGTGGTTGGAATGGTGTTGATGAATTGGGATGCCGATGGTGGTTAGGATGGTGGGTGAGTTGGGGTGGTGGGTGAGTTTGGATGGTGGGTAGATATATATTGATGGATTTAAAATAGGTGAATGTATTATAACGTTAATGAGGACTAGATTTTGTAAATATGTAATATTTATCAGAATAGTTTGCTATTGAAGGGGAAAAACACCCAAAAAAGGATGGAAAATAAGTGGGACGAGCATATGAGTTTTACCTAAATAGGAAAGTGAGAAGATCATATGTGGATGGAAGTAGTGCAAGTGTGCAACCTTAGTATGACTGATAATAAAGGCGTATATGCAAATTAAAATCGACATAAGTGATGCACTCTAACAATTGATCGCCCTATAAACTACGGGAGGGGGAAATGCCGAAATGGTATGGTGGTGGCAGGGTGGTTACAAAAGGGGTAGGTCTAAGTGGGAGATTGCAGTGAGTAAGGGTGGTTATGAAAGGGGTTTAGAAAATTGACAAAGAGATGGGTTGAAATGGGAAGTGTAAAAGGAGAAATCATGTGCGTAAGTAAGTAACCATGTAAATAAAGAACAATACCCAATATTAATTAGTTACAACAACTTCCCTATAACATCGTCCTATAACATAAGACGGGCCTAATTTAAATAGGGTAAAGCCTAAACTTAAAACTTTAGTATAATAAACTCTTTCTTTTATTTTGATACTTTGATATCTTATAATGAAAACCCTCATAGTCATAAATGCAAGGTGTTTTAAATATTAGCTTATTAAAATAAAATTTTATATCATATATATTTTATAAATAACGTTTTTTTTAGAGGATTAGACCTATTGATATTAGGTTAGTCTTACCTAAAAATAGGTCTTATCCAAAACAGTTAGTCTCATTAAATACGGGTCGGTTCTCCTCTCACGATGAGGCAAGTGGGGGAACAAGTGAAAAGCTAAATGGATCCCCACTTGCTCTCCCATTTGCCACCTTATGAGAGGAAATCCGACCTGTTTTCATTGTATACAGATATGCGCCGTCTTCAATAAAAATTTGTATATTCAAATATATGTTAATTAGTTATAATGTAGATAGCATACATGATTTTAATCGAGTAACTAAAGTTGTAGTATGTTTACTAGTTTTCTTAAGGGTATACTTTAGATGTAGTAGGTATCCAAATGTGTGGTATCCGGTTTTAACCAAAATGTATAAACCAAATGTAACCATTTTAATGGAACATGAGAAGTATAATTCGACTTATAAACAAGTTAAACCAAAAGGTACAATCAAAGGCCCATATAGTGAAAATAAAAAAAAATGCGAAAGCAGTAAAACTCATGCCTACCTGAAATTGAGGACATACAAACTCTCTCAACCAAAAATACTTAATAAGATAGGACCGTAAATGATACTCCCTCCGTCCCGATCAATTGTTGTCCTTTTATTTTTGGCACAAAGACCAAGGAAAGAGTGGGTGACCATTTATGGTTTCACTTAGCGGATGATAAGTGGACAATAGTCTCATTGGGTGATCAAATTACTCATAAAAAATCTTTCTAATATAGAAAGGACAACAATTGGCCGGGACGAAGCGAGTAGTATACAACCGTCTCACGTTTTTCGTTTAATAACATATTAATAATAAATATGTTGTACAATCAATATATCATTCTATATAATTAAAACAGGAAGTTTTCGAGCAATATTAGAGAGTCCAACAACGATGAATGACTTTAGAGCTCCCACATTAAAAGTTGTGTTTCTAGCAATATTAGAGTCTCCAACAAAATTAAAACTCTTATTAAATATAAGCAACTATAGAGTACTGCTCTCTCTCGATCCCGGTTATTTATTTACTAATTCATGAACCTAATATGGTAAGATATAAATACAGAGTATAAATAATACTTTATATATATAAATACAGAGTATAAACAATACTTTATGTGTAGATGTGCATAAAAGTTACTACGAAAATACAACTTTTTAATTACACAGAACTTACACGATTTTTGTGAGGTGTACAATATTGAATATTGAATGTGTATTTATACTAATAATCGTTGTTGTTAACCTATTATAACTCAAACTGTGAATGAATATTGATAGAATTGTTAATCTTACAGGTCTCTTATTGATTTCCTGCAGGACTCTTATTCATAAAGCTGTGGCATGGGGGGCTATTAGGATTACTATTTCTGGTAGTTTAATAGAGGTGGGAAGGCCAACGGATAATAAGACTTGTATTATTTCTTAATATTATTTTAGCTGAAATTATCTTTAGCATATATGGAGTAGAATTTAGGTGATTATGAAATACTTTACGTTTGTTGCTATATTTTTCTCAACCAAAATTTCATCCTATACTATACTATACTATACTATACTATACTATAGCAACTATACCTGTGTATTGTTTTTCTTAGTTTAGTTTAGTTTAGTTTAGTCTATATTATATGTATTTTAAAAAAGCTGGAGTCTCTAATATCACTCGAACTCAACTATTAATGTGTGAGCTCGAAAGTATACAATATAATACAATATAATAGTTTAGTCTATATTATTAGTATTTTATATTAAAATACAATATATAATAAGAGATAAAAATTCAATAATATTATATGAAGTATATATATAATAATGCTAATTAGAGAGTGAAAAGATTAGATTTTGCAATTTTGCACTAATAAAGTGATAGACTGAAACACTTAGTTTTGAAGTGTTTTAGCCATGTTGAAACTAATCCGTAAAGAGACTATGGAAAAAAAAAAAAGGAGTTATACAACCAGAGGTTATCATTATGCACGTTTCATGTGATTATACTTAGGCTTAGGTAAGCATTATCTATTTATTTTATTTAAGATTAGTATAAGATAAGAATTATGTTTGACTAATTTTACCCTATTTCTAAACATAACTCCATAATATATAAACAGCCTTTGGCACATTTTCATAGGGTAATTTTCCACCTTAATATTTATGTTATATTATATGTTATTGTGGTTGTTTGTTGTTTGTTGTTTGTTTACTCTATATACATATTGTTTCAATTTCGTTAGCAACTCCCCCAATTTAATACGCTTTAAAATCTTGCAGGTATCAACAGTATAGTCCAGGCCAAGAAAGGTTTATGGTAACAAGAAAAGATAATCACACCGACATAACGAGCTATGATGGTAAGTAATAGGCGTAAATCTTGACTCTTCGATGTTCCATGAACATTGTGAATTGAATGGAGTATATTATACAAGACAAGAATTTTGAGTAAAAAGAAAATAATTCGCCGTAAATATAAGCAACTATAGAGTACTACTCTCTCGATCCCGGTTATTTATTTACTAATTCATGAACCTAATATGGTAATATATAAATACAGAGTATAAATAATACTTTATGTGTTAGATGTGCATAAAAGTTACTACGAAATACAACTGTTTAAAAGCTTTGCTTTTCCATTGTCAAATTAGAGTAGTAACTTCGTTTTTATCCTTACGGTTTACTCCATATGACATCGAGCTAATATTTGTGACACAGTAATCCAAGATGCTAGAATTTAAGTATAAAGAGCTTAAAGCTTAATTATCATCATACAACCAACAAAAACATTGTTTGAAACAATATAGAAACCTCGGCAAATCAAACACCATTAAAACTACTTAAAATTTCTTTCTTGACAATTGCTAATGAGTGCTTGATTCGTGAATTAGTGTGCCTTAATGCTTACGAAATCAAAATGATCATTCTGAATGGATAGTAATGATCATTCCTTACCCTGCCATTGTTAATGATATTTTAGTCGTTCTTCCTGGCTTTATGGCTCCACAAATTGTACTTCCATGACTCCCTATTTTGAGTGTTTTTATAATCTTTTTTTATCAACAACTCTATGCGTTAATTACTCCATATATTGATTATCATATAATTAAGTTCTCATCATCTAACTTAATAATTTTGTTGATAGGTTGTGAAGATTACTAAAGGAGATGAACGCGGGAAAGCGAGAAGATGTAGTTACAACATTGTCGCTTTGTAATTTATACTAGCCCAATAAGTTGTAGTGAGTAGTGTGGTGGCTTCTTTAGATTTTGGCGATCATCAAAGTTTGTAAATTGACTCGAGCTCCCACATTTAAAGTTAGGATTTCGAGCAATATTAAAGTCTCTAAAATTTTCTAATTAACTTCAAATAAAATATGAATTTAATTAATGAAAAAAATTATATTAATTGTTATCGCCAAAATTGATCTTTAAAGTATTAAATACGGAGTACATTAGATACATTAGGGGAGTCTTACCTTTCTGTTGAACTATGATATGATACATCTATTTAAACAAGAGTAGTAAAATAAATAAAATAGAAAATTGTCAATTAAATAGGCATTGAACATGTCTACGAAAGCCTTATTATACTCAACATAAAGATTTGTAGCATAGGAGTATATGTTTTTTATCACAAAAGTTAACTTTTTACTATACGGGTGACGGTCATGACAAAAGCGAGAATGGAACTTCTTATTGTTATGCTTAATTAATGTTTATGTACTTTCTGTGCTTCATTTATATGAATCTAATATCTAATAATGCAAAAAAAAATCTATGCACTCAAAACATTTTGGTTCTCATAGAGATAGTTCAAACGACTTCGGACATTGAGCTATACGTAGAGAGTTGATAACGCCACACCCAAAATGCATTCTCCCACTTATTATGTAATACGTAAGTCGTAACATTGAGTATTGGCATTTTAAATGTACAAGATTAATTCCTTTAAAATTGTTTATACTAAGATAGTGATAGTGTGACACATAAGTCATTTAAATTGGGATAAAATTTAAAAGGAAGTGGGATAATAAAAGTGGGATAGAGAAAATAATAGGGAAATAATGGGGATAGAGACAATTATTCAAACCCTGACAGCCCCCAATAACTCACAAAAACTCACAAAGTGGAAAACCCAGCACATGGTATGGGGGGCATGTGCACTAACCACTCTTCAAGCCCAATGGGCATACGAGTGAGGGGGCATAATAGAATATAACTATAATATATGGGCCTCAACCATCACCTTAGGTGATGGTTGAGATGGTTCATCTATCAGGAGGCATCCGCAATCAGGGAATTCAGTGTAAGGGCTAAGATTTGGTTTTGTGTCTGAAAAGCAATAGTGATAGTTGAGAGATTTGGTATTCTGGGTTTGTAATGTTGTAGATTTAATTATGTTAATTAGGGGTTTTGTGTGTATTTAATTGATTTTTATGGTAATTTGAAGTGGATTTTTCTGGCTTTTTTTAGTATATGGAAGAGGAAACGGATGGAGATTTACGATGAGGAAGGTTTACCTGCTATTATAGGTCAATAAACGGTCAATTCTATTAAAAGTGAATGGGGTTAATAGTTGGTTATATTGGTAGTTAAATCATAATTAAGAGTATTTTGAGAAGCAACCCAATAAATTGGAGTATTCACATACCTTATATATTAATCCTTACTTTGGATATGATAAATAATACTGTCATACTGACATATTATTGTTACCCTACTGTGTTTTATTATGAGAAAACAAACCATGTATATGATGGAGACTTGGAGAGGGTGTAGACACTAATATTAATAGTTAATAATCGCACTACTGAAACACAAATTAGTAGAGTGAAATTCGAAGTTCTAATAAACTACACCCTGGTTAATTAGACAAAGCAAATAGTTAATAATGAGAGTGGTAAACATTAAACAAAACGGGGGGAAAAGTGAAGGAGATGAGAGGGAAATTAAGCAATCGTTCTAGAATAATAAATAAGAGATTAAAAGTGGTTATAATAACCCGTTGAAAGTTAGGGTTGTGCAGTGAGCCGGGATAGGGAGCATGTTGGGCTGAAAGATTGCAGCGTAGACACGGTGTGTACATCAGACCGAACTGGCCAGCTAGCTTCTTCCACTTCGAGCCCAACCCAAGAGTAGCAGGCTAAACCGAGCCAGGAGGGGCCTTTGTGTTTTATTTGTTTTAGTGTTGAGATCGGGACGAGCTAGAGAAATTTGAGCACTAGCCTGGCCCGTGGGGAAAGTCGGGTTTTGTGCTATGGGCTAGCCGGGATGGATTTTCGTACTCAGAGGTGCGGGCTAGGCTGAGCTAGCCCGCTACGTTGTACACCCCTATAATCAAGTGACGACTAACGACGACGTACATGTAGTTAGAGTATAAACCAATCTTTGGAGTCAAACCAACCATCAAGGGTAAGACCAAAAATATCACGTGTTCAAATCTTATTGCCCCTCACTTCTCAAGTAAAATATTGATAACATATATGGGGAGTTATGTCGTTACAATTACTCTTTAAGCCAAAGAACATTTGTGCGAGCGGCTTAGTGTATAAAATCGATCTTGAAATTTCAACCATCAGCTGAGCTTTCTGGTTGTTGTGGTTTATTTAAAAATATGTAAATGTTGAAGCATTATACGAAATCAAACCGAACAGGAAAAATACAATTTAGTTTAAAAGCTTTATATATATTTAAACCATTTTATAGTTAAGAGGTAATAACATTGCCGTATTGCTTAATGCTTATATGTTGTTAATCTACTTAGTTTATCAGTTAATGAGAGGGCAAGTGGGGGGATCCATTTATCCTCAACACTTGCATATTGTGAGAGAGACACTATCCATTTTCAGCTTGTGACCGATATTACCCGTTTTCAATGAGACAAGCTGCTAGAAGTTTATCATTGTAATCAATTCATGGATGTTATCTCACCATAATTTTTATTTATGATCGTAAACATTCCATGGATATTATTATTAGGGTATACTATAGTTTAATTGGAGATAAATACAAAATGTCACGTGCGTAGCACGGGTATTCCACCTAGTATATATATAAAAGAGGCTTTTTTCAGGCAACGAGAGAGTCTCCAACTATTTCAAAACACTATTTTATTTTTTATTGATAAACTACCTTACACATAATTTTATTAGGCTAATTAAATATTAAATAAAATATATTATATTATATAAAGATTGAATTTTAATATCATCAAATTTTCAACATTATATTCATATATATACTTTCCAAGTTATGGTTAAACTCTTAAATTTTGATTATATTTTTTAAATTAATTATTTTCCTAATAATATATTATCAACTTTTTCAACTTTTTAGAAACTCTTTAAATAAAAGTTAAATTCATAACTATTATTTGTCCCACATTGGAAAATAATGTAGATGTGCTAAAAATATTACATATAAATAATAGAATTTTCCCACATTGGAAAAATAATAAAGTGGGTAATCCTATGATTATAAATAAGAGTCATCCTTAAAGCTTATGTATCAACCCAAAATTTTTGAATATCTTAAATATTGTCTTAGAGATCTTTTAAAATTGTCCCACATCATAAAATTAACATAAGGTGAGTGATCCTATAATTAAATATAGGAATCATTCTTGGACCTTATATAACAAACTAAAATCTTTTAAATCTCTTAATTATTGTATCTCTTAAAAGTTTGTCTATTATTATCTTCACAATTGTTAAATTTACATCATCAAAAATTAATTTTAAAAGGTATTATTAAAAAAATTGAAGTATTGTAATAAAAATTATGAAGATAATATAATTAGATTCGTGGTGAGAAAAACCCTGAAAAGTATAGAAACTCATATTATTTGAACATATTTGGTGTAATTTTTAGTATATTATTTGTCATACATTGAAAAATAATATAGTTGTGGTGAATATATTACTTATACATAGTAGAATTGTCTCACATCAGAAAATCATCATAGGGTGGGTGATCTTATGATTACAAATAGAAATCATATTTGGAATTAAAGTTTCAACCCAAAATTTTTTGAGCCTCTTACATATTGTCTTACAAAACTCTTAAAATTTGTATTATATTTTCACTATAGTGAAATTTACATCATTAAAAATTAATTTAGAAAAGTATCATAAATAATAATTTTGATGGTAAACTATTTAATGTGTTATTTGTTCCACATTGAAAAAAACAATATAGGTATCGTGACTTGTGAATTTATATAACGTATAAATATCAAAATTTGTACCACATTAAAAAAGTATCATAAAGTGGAGTGATCATAAATATGATCATCGCACGAGCTTTTAAACTATTTTTTTTATATTTTTATGTTAATAAATGACTTTAAAAATTTAATAAATGACATTTAAAATATTTTTTTATTATTCTAATATTAATATAACAGTTTAGTAATAAATATTATATGAAAAAAAATGGTGTAATACTTAGTTTGTTATTAGTCCCACATTGAATAATAATGTATGTGTGGTGAATATATTACTTATAAATTGGAAATTGTATCACATTGAAAAATTATTATAACATAGGGTGATCCTATGATTATAAATATGAGTCATCCTTGAACTTAGGTATAAACCTACAATTTTTTAAGTCTCTTAATTATTGTTTTGGAGAGCTCTGAACAAAATGGAATTATAATAGTCACAATAGTTAAATTTACATTATTAAAAATTAATTTAGAAAATTATCATAAATAATAATTTTGATGATAAACTACTTAATGTGTTATTAGTCTCACATTGAAAAATAATGTATTTGTAGAAAATATATATACTAATCATAATTATAAATATGAGTCATTTAGTCTCTTAAGTATTGGTTTGATGAACCTTTAAAATTTTGTATTATTAATTCCACAATAGTAAAATTTACATAATCAAACTTAATTTAGAAAATTTAGGAAAATATCCAATATAAGTAATAATTTTGATGGTGTATAACTTAATAAGTTATTTGTCCTACATTGAAATATAATACAAGTGTGGTAAATATATTACGTATAAATAGTATATTGTCCCATATAAGAAAAATATCATAAGCTAGGATGATCCTATAATTATAAATAAGATTCATCCTTGGAACTTAGATATCAACCCATAATCTTTTGAGTCTCTTAAATACTATCTTAGAGAGCTCTTAAAGATTTGTATCCACATTAGTGAAACTTACATCATCAAAAATTAATTTAGGAAAATATCATTAAAAAATAAAGTGAAAAATATTTTATTTATCTCAATATACATTTCCTATATTATATTCAAGTGGTGTTTATAATTTGTATATAAATTTTTTTACATTCAATTCACAAAACTATAGTGAAAATGAGTCATCTTTTAAAAGAAAGATATTCACCCAAAATCTTTTGAATCTTTCAAGTATTATCTTTCAGAGATTTTAAAAGTTTGTATTATTATTTCTACCTTAATGAAATTTACATCATCAAAATTAATTTAGGAAAGTATCATATATAATAATTTTAATGGTAACTACCAAATTTGTTATTTGTCTCACATTGAAAAGTAATGTAAGTGTGGTGAATATACTATGTATAAATAGAAGAATTGTCCCACATCGAAGAAATATCATAAGCTGGGATGATCACACGATTATAAATAACAGTCGTCCTTGAAAATTAGAGATGAATCCAAAGTCATTTAAGTCTCTCAAATACTCCATTCATCCCGGTCATTTATTTGTTTTCCTTTTTTAGGAGTATTTTAATCAAAGGCAAACAAATGATTAAGACGGAGAGAGTATTGTTTTAGAGAGCTCTTAAAATTTTGTATTAGTTATGAAAATAATATAATTAGATTCGTGGTAAAAAATTTCTATCATTACAGTATAGAATTTCATATTATTTGCATATACTTTGTGTAACTTTTAGTATGTTATATATCTCACATTGAAAAACAATATATGTGTGGCGAATATACTAATAACTATAAATAGTAGAATTGCTTCATATCGAACAATTAGCATAAGGTGAGGTGATCAACCCAAAATCTTTTGAATTTCTTAAACATTGTCTTAAAGAGCTTAATTCTTAGGTACTTTGAATCATTTTTCGAGTCATAATATAGATCAAATATAACTTGAGTCCCGATAAGGTTGGTAACATATGTTTAAAATAGAATAAGTTGAATCAATATATCAATATTATTTTTTTAAAAATTACGGAGTATATTTTATTATAATCTTGAAACTTCAAAAGTTTATTTTTATAAGTTAACTGTTATGGAAAAATTACGAAAATGATATTAACGTAGACCCGTGCATCGCACGGGCATGAAATCTAGTATTCTATATTATAAACACTTCAATAATTCAGACATAAAATCATTTTGGACTAAAACCAAGACACAACCACTATTACTTTTCCATGATAAGCTTGTCAAAATTTTGACATAAAATTTTACAATATTTTTGTATAAAACCATTCTATTAAAGACTTACTCTAAACCGTTTTACACAAGACTAACAAACCGCCTGAAATTACTAAAATTCGGTCGACACTACAGCCAAAGGAAAGCCAAGTTCCGAGATGGGTGTGGTCTGGCGATGTCATGCTCATAATTGGACTCTTTGACAAAAAAAAAAGACAATTCCAAGAGCAGTCTAAAAGTCAACTCTTTTCACTACACAACCCACCACTCCTTTTTTTAAAGGCAGGCCACCACTACATTTGTATCATGTTTTTGGATATTTGACCCACCTTACCACTTCTCTCCTATTTTCCCATTATTTTCTACTACTTTTTTTATTTTTTAGATTAGATACGAAAAGGTCCATTTCTATTGTCATAGACACCGTGCGCACTATCAACACCTTTCCTAATTTTAAGTTTTTACTAGAAGGGTAATCGCCCCAACTTTAATTTAAAATAGAAAAAATAAAACAAAGTTTGATGATTAAGACTTTACGAGTAGTTTTTTGTAAGACTGTTATATGATCAATAATATTATAATCTGTGAGTGAATAATATCATTAATATGTTACTCAACTTATCTAAAGATATGACCTATGTATGCTATACAAATGTCTTACTCCGAATTTAAGTTACGTTTATATCTTACATTGGATATAAACCTATATGAGATTTTCATCTCAGACATGTAACGACTGCACAATTAATTCTTGTAGATGTGATCTGTGTTTTCACATTAGATAACGTAACGTTTTAACGTAAAACTACACCCTGTTACAAATTTATTATCTGTGGGCTTAATTAGTACACAATATGAACGGAGATTGTAGTTGACAATACTGCTAACATAAAACAAAATTCACGCAACACGAGTCACACGACCTTACCATCTAAAATTACTTCGTAGGCATTATAATCCATAAGTGAATAATATCATTAATATGATACACAACCTATCTAAAAATAAACTATTGTAACTCTATAAGGCCTATGTATGCTAGCTATAAAAATCCGAATTTAAGTTACATTTATATTTTACATTGCACATAAACCTATATGAGATTTTCATCTCAGACATGTAACGACTGCACAATTAATTCTTGTAGATGTGATATGTGTTTTCACATTAGATAACGTAACGTTTTAATGTAAAATTACACCCTGTTACAAATTTATTATCTGTGGGCTTAATTAGTACACATTATGAACAAAGATTGTAGTTGACAATACCGCTAACATAAAACAAAATTCATGCAACACGAGCCATACGACCTTACCATCTAAAACCACTCTTATAAATTAATAGCATGTTGATGCAAAAAATATTGAATAGTTATTATCAATATATGTGACTTAATAAGTACGCATTATAAACAAAATGTTTAGTTGACAATATCGCCAACACAAAATTAATAAATTCTATACAAGACGACCTTACCATCTAAAACAACTAGTAGTATAATCATGTCAATGCAAAAAATATTGAATAGTTATTATTTTTTGTATTTTAATAAGTACGCAATATATACAAAATGTTTTAGTTGACAATACAGCTAATACATAAAACAAACCATTTCATACAAGAGAACTTTACCATCTAAATTCACTCGTACTATAAATTTATAACATAACGCAAATAATATTTAAATAGTTAAAAGTCTTTTGGTTACCCTCTAAATAACACTGGAACTTTAATTCATCTGATTACAATTTGTTATTCACATGAATTAGAGTGACAATTCCTACATGAATTACAATTTCTACCTGTAACAAAACAAGATTTTCTAATTTACATGAATTCTAAATCATGTGATATGACACTTCGTAGGCATTATAATTTTCTATATGTAACCAAACGACTCCTCGTTAAGGATTTTAGCACATAATTTTACAAAATTTACAATATAACAATTTTACATTAATTTAAATATTAAAACATATTGTCAATACTCCTTATCAACATCCAATAACTTAGAAAGAGGGAAAGTATTAAAATTAATAAAATAATACACAATTTCTCATTTTAGACGGGTATATCCGTCATAAGCTTGTGACAGGTCAAATAATATCTACATGGATAGAAAAAGACAAACTATATGTAATTTTCTATACTTGTTTTATCAACCATTCTACCCAGTGAAAGATATTTGGTCCGTTAAAAATTTGTGACGGATATATCCGTGACGAGACAGACTGATAAATAAATATTGAAAGGTTAATAAGTTGATACCACTACCCTGGCAAAGTGGCACTTCCACCTTTTCCTCACTTTGTCAAACCTTGTAAATGCTTATATTTTGGTTTGACTTTTTTTCTATTTATATTTTGTCCTTGCTTCTCTTTTTTGATCTCACCTTCAATTTTATCTCTCTAGATTCTCCCTTGTTTCTCTCTCCTCCTTCATTTCTGTACAACAATGGAAGGTCTCCCTTCTGGGTATCGCCCTAACGTAGGAATTTGTCTGATTAATGATGATAATCAGGTACTTTCTTTTAATTTTTGTTTAATTATTACTGATAATTAATCTGTTCAATTTTTTATAATCACTTAATTACTCTGTAGTTTAATTTCTGAAGTTTATGATTAGTGATTAACTGAACTATAATTAGTCTTGTGTAAGGCGGTTTTATACAAATATCGTGTAAAACGAATCCAATTACAAGAGAATTGTGACTTACTCCATATTTTATTTAGTTTAGAAAGAACCTTTTTTTTTTTATGATTATATTTGTGTAAAACCGTCTTAGAAAATTAGTTGTTTTTTAACTAAAGATATCAACTTTTTAGCTGTTATGCTTTTTTGGTTGTGGGTTTACATCATGTTTGTTGGTTATCATTTGTTATTTAGGAAAGGTTAGTTAGAAACACCTAATTTCTTGGATTAATGATTTTATGGTACGTATACTCCCTCAATTCCAGTAATTTGGTTACTTTTTTTAACGAAGGGCACGCTTAGTTGCATTACAATGGAATGAGATTTGGACTTTGGGCTTATTGTCCACAATACATTCGTCTTAACCCCTTAACCACTAGACTAAGACATTTTCGCCTCTTTGGTGCCTTTTTGTTACTTGTGAGAATTAGTTTATTCGAAAGTAAACAAATAACTAAGTCTTTTTTTTTTGTGGTATGATAAAATTATCAGAATTCAAACCATGTTATAGACCCGTTTGTCTGATCAAACCAACGAAAGAAGAAGAGTATTTACTTGGTTTATAAATGATCAATTTTCGTCTTTTCTATAAAACGTAGGATAATTACATAGGATTAATATAGTAGACTGTCATTTAACAATCCCCCCTAACATGCATGGTGTTAAATTGGAGTATTGGTTGCGGCTGGGGAATAGTTGTGATTCATGGTTTCCTGCTATGACTTGATGGCGCGTCCAGTGCTGTTTATCGCGCCTTGTTTTTCATCTGTCATCGACTTTATTAACTATTATTACTGGCTGTATCAGCTAAACATGGGCTACTTTTAACAACCCTTTCTATGTCGGAAAATATCGACTCAGGGTTCTGAAAATCCTTAGTGTAACGGCTGATACATCTTGTAACGACCTATTTGAAATTTTCAATACCATGCTAAGTTGCTAACATAGTAACATGTGAGTATGATACTAGGTGAGGTAACTTAAAATTTCCCAGAAACTCAAGGGCTGATAACAATGTTAAATTTACCGAAAAGGATCTGCCTTCAATTTACCACAGGAGCCACACTGTTTAAAGTTTTCTTTGAACCACTTGGCAATGAATAAAATAGTCTGAATGTACATAGGTCCAGATCAATTAGTGAAAATCTGTTCTTTTACTGTGCAAACTGATCAAGTTCATGCAATCATGCTAGTTGTAACACTCTGTATGCTGTTCTTGCCTAACGTGAATGGATTATGCATGTGACGGTTATTATTGTATTAACATGTTCATGTGGTGCAGATTTTTGTGGCTTCAAGGCTCAATGTGCCTGGAGCATGGCAGATGCCTCAGGTATTAACATGTTTACTTTTTGTCTCACAGATTTAAGTTTTATGAGAGTTATGGGTTTTCTTAGACTGATCACTGATGAACTGATCAATATCAGAATAACAGTTAATAATACTCTCATGTCCCTTGATATCTAACTTTTCTTAATAATCTGCTGTGACAGGATTTAGAAGTGTAATAAACATGCTTTACATTCAGTTTGCTGTAATAGTTATGGGTTTTTTTAACGTGTGTTTACTCTTTAATTCCGACTTGATTCTGATGTTAATTGTTTCTTTTTATTAGGGAGGAATCGAAGATGGCGAAGATCCTAAGTCTGCAGCCATCAGAGAACTGCGAGAAGAAACTGGAATTGTGTCTGTTGAAATCCTTTCCGAGGTTAAAACTTTAATCTTGATTTGTCTGTATTGTCATTCACTTATCTAGAGGAGTCTAGGTGAACGAACAATCTTCCTTCATTTTTGGAGGAATTGGAGTTCCAATGCAATTCCAGTTCGTGTGTTTTATGTCAATTAAACAATTTACAACTCCCATCCCATCTATATTGTACCAATCTACCAATTTTCTTTTTGGTTCATCTCAAAATAATAGGCCCCTTTCTATATCCTGTAAAAGCAAAAAGGAACATCTTATACTTTATAGTTTAGCACTTTAGCACATACACAATGGTAATGGAATGCGGCATCTTTGCATGTAAATGCTTTAAATCAAGGGGTAATAAATAATAATAACATTGGATCACTAAATCTTAAACACGACCTCTAGTCGAATTTGGACGATATAAAGGGGACATAGGGACGAGTTATACCATTTCGGCAGTTCCCCTGAGTTGAAGTTCCCATGTTCTTTTGATTGCTTCCCTTGTTTCATTCACTGGCCATATAAAAACATTATATTTGTAACTAAGCGGAAGTGAATTGACACCTTGACAGGCATCAAAATGGCTGACTTATGACTTCCCTCCGGCTGTGAAGGCAAAGGTCAATCGTCTCTGGGGAGGTGAATGGCATGGTCAAGCCCAAAAATGGTAAGCTATCGTGTTCAGTTAGAGTTACATTTTTTTCTAAGTGCCATATATGTTACATGGATGGTAGTGTAAGAGGAGTAGAGGTCAAGACTGGTAATGCCTCCAACTATCTACTTCCTCCGTCCCAATCATTTGTTTACTTTTGATTAAAATACCTCTCAAAGAGAATATAGAAGGTAAACAAACGTACAAGACAATAGGAGTATTTTCTAGTAATAGAGTTCAGGGACCATATGTGATGATCTAGAAGAACGAGGGGTAATGGTAGAAATTTGGAAAACACAGCGATACATCCTTCCTTTTAATTGAATTTAAAAACCGTAATGTTTTATGATGTACCGGAAAACCCTAACTCGAATTTCGATTTGTAAATCATGAGTTTGTTTTTGTTATGGTGGGATAATTTGAGGTGAAGTTGAAGGATGTTAGGAAGATAGTGTCTAATTCGGAGAGAAAGTGAAGAATGAGGGGGGAAGTGAAACATAGTAAGACTTCGAGAGATTTTGAAGGAAGAAGAAGAATACTACTGTATCAATAACTCACAGGAGTGTTCATTTGAATAGTCGGAATCTGAGAACTAGTTGTGTGACTTGTGTCTAACAAAAATTTGGCTTATAATTTATAAAGTAGGATCTTATTAAAAAACAAAAAAAGTGGCCTAATAGGTAGTTTTAACATATTTTGTTCTTGATATGTAGTGTTTCGGGAAAAAAAAAGTTCTTTTGTTAACTTCATAATGTTCTAACATGGAAGACTTGTGCTAAAAGACGTTCGTGTAGGGCTTCGTAGTCTGAGGTTCCTGACCTTTAGCTGCTTCCATGTGCCTGCGAGCTGTTTTTTTGTTTAAACGTATGTTAATCTTCGTCAGTCGGTCTTATTTATTCAGGGGACTTTACTCGTATGCTAGCCGACGTTTAGTTGTTTTGGTGTGTTTTATGTAGGTGCATTTCTATTTTCTAGTGCATTTCTGGAGTGTGATATGACTTACATAGCTATTTATCATTGTTATAAAATGGACAAACTCTCTGAAGTAAAAATTAGACAGAATAAACCTCGCTTGATTTTTTTGTTAATCATCTACAAAGACTCACTATTCTTTGATTTTGACTAAACTACTTGTGCTTTTTAGCTATGGTGAAGTAGCAATCAATTAAGATATGATGCTAACACACGGATAATGTGTGCATCCAAGTTCCCATCACTTGCCATAGGCTCGAGTCGTTGTTAGTTTATTAGGGTAATGTTGTTAATTTACATTTTACAAGATATTATTACCCATGCATTAACACTTGGATTTCTAAAACAGGTTCCTCGTGCGATTTAAAGCAGATGACCACGAGGTCAATTTGGCAACTGGGGAAGCGGAAGTAGAATTTTCTGAGTGGAAATGGGCAACACCCGAAGAGGTCATTGATCAGGTACGCTGCAAAATACTCTTTTTATTTCCTTCTTCTATTTCACCTGTTTTTCCATTCTCTAAAGTCTAAAGACACACATATAACCCTTTTCATAATTTCTGGTAATTATTAAATGTTGTTGGGTATTTTAAGTAAAATGTAAAGCGGGTTTCCTGTAGTACCGGCTTACTCAATAATTTGCGTTAATACATTTAGGAGGATAACATTTATGTAATTTTTCAACAGGCAGTGGACTATAAGAGGCCTGTTTATGAAGAAGTTATGCGAGCCTTCAAGCCGCATCTCGACAACAATTCCAGAACTGCAAAATGCTTGTCAGCCAAATGGTGATCTTCAGTCACCAAGTTTCGGAATCACCTTGCTTAAGCCTTGAATGTAAAATCTTGTGTAAATTTATATAGAAGGTGTTTTCTTCTTGACTAATGACTTTGAGAGTAGATCTTTGAAATTGAACAAATACAATATTTGTAGTCTATGCAAATTTCTTGTGCAGGGTTTTGTTTGGTATGCTTTGGGTTTTGAATAGATACCCGGCCCAAAGAACCTAAAAGTCTAAAACTAAACAAACATCTACTAAGCAAATTTATTGATTTAAAGAAAAAAAAATTAAAAATTAGTCTTTTTTGTATGCAAATTTTTTAATATTCATTACCTTCATGGCCGTCAAATAAATTGGAGGGGCCTGGTTCTAAAACTCTAAAAGTCGGTTTGAGAACCCAAATAATAGGACAACTAATATTTTTTAGTGAATGGTACTCAAGAAGTGAATCAACTTGAGAGGGCTGGGTTAATCTTTTGAACATGTTATTAGACGGCCTTGTTAGCTTTTATAAATCATTTTCAAAATTACTCTCTTTCAAGGATTTCTGATAAAAAAAATTGTCCACAGATCCCAATGAAACAACAGTCACTAACCTTTGCAACCACTGACTCGAAAGAGACCCGATAATAATGCACTTGTAAGTTGTAACAGGCCGACCCAAATAACCCGACTGCATCCGAACCGAATGAAGTTTTTGGTGGTCCAGAATGTCCTTTGTCTTATAGTGGTCCACAATGTCCTTTGTCACTTGTGTTGTCACAGAAGATAAGTATTACGAGGAATACAATCTTGATGGATAATTTTGAAGCCAATTGTATTGCACAAATTCTTATTTCAGACCGAGGTATCCGTCTTAAGCTTAAGACGGATACCATATTCTCTCACAAAATACCCATTAAGGGTGAGTGGAGAGCACATGGGGGGAGCCCACCTTGTCCCCTCTACCCATTTTCTCTCACAAAATACCCATTGTAAGATCCGACCCGTCTTAAGCAAGACCTACTGATTGTATTGTACGTAGTGGGAATATGAAAATGCGAGTTCACTAACATCATTAATTGACCATTCACTCATGGCTGCTCTTTTATATTCATTTTAACTCAACTTTGTCCAGCTTCATGTCGGGCCTTGTTGCCTATTTAATTTCAATCACACCGACTCAAAGCCATTCAACTTTTACGGTTACATTACCATTTTTTTTGGGGAGCCACGAGGCTCATTTTGATGTTACGGAATCTGAACTCAAATCATGAGCACCGTCGACTTTACCGATTAAGTTAGTTGACATCTACTATATGAGCAATCTGTGTACGTCTTCTTTACTGTTTGTATGTCTACAATCTACAATGAAACGTTCTACGAATATATCGTTATGGAGTAATACATTTCGAGCCTACCCTATTACAGTCTTACAGACTTGTACAATATATTTTTTTTTGTATAAGACTATCTCATACTAAGACGGCTTATACATAACACATTCATCTACTGAAAATAATAAATGATTTTTTATTTGTGTTTTCGTGACAAGGGCACTCGCAGTCGCTACTTTTGGGGCGCACTTGTTAAACCCTGAATATACCCAGTAGCCGCCCAACCTTCTACAGAACACGTATACCATATAAGCGACAAGCTTAAAGTCTAGAAGACATAAAGTGACCATAAACACTTCACAAAATTACTCTTAAAGAGACATGAACCAATAAAAAATAACCGTCTCATAGTATGAAACCATCTCATAGTATAAAACCGTCTCATAATGTAATAGAGTCTTATCATCAATCAATATATAAATCCCCTAATTGTTGTGAATGTGGACTGTATTAGCCAACTGAGAATCAACCTATCCAAAATCCCCAAAGATAATCAAACAACCATCTTTATAACTCCCTTAATCATTTTATTATCACCACCAGGTCCACCACGTGAAGTGCGCTTACCATCTTACTAACACAAAACAAAACAAGAACATAAGATACAAAACACAAAGATCGATGAATCCTCAACACTTCCCTTTTTCCTTGTGATTCCTTCATCTTTCTTTATTTTTCCTACTTAAATTCCTCACTAATTAACTCCAAATCCCTCAAAAAAACCAAAAAAAAAATGATTTCTCAAATCCAAATTTTAACAATTTTTCTTCTTACAATCTCTACAATATCATCATCATCATCATCATTAACAATCCCAAATGAAGCAATCCCAACAAAATCAGGATACTTAAAAGTAAACTCAACATCTGGTTCATCAATATTCTACACATTTTACGAAGCACAACAACCCATTTCATCACTTGCTAAAACTCCTCTTCTTATATGGCTTCAAGGTGGTCCTGGTTGTTCTTCAATGATTGGTAACTTCTTCGAGCTCGGTCCGTGGCGGGTTAACCGTTCTTTGGAGCTCGAACCCAATCTCCACTCATGGAGCCGCCTTTTCGGGTTACTGTTTTTAGATAACCCTATTGGTACAGGGTTTAGTGTAGCAGCTAATTCTGAAGAAATCCCGAGAAATCAACGTGGAGTTGCCAAACATCTTTACGTTGCGCTTAAAGCGTTTATTAAGACGGATAAGAAACGGTTTGGTGGTAGACCGGTTTACGTTACTGGCGAAAGTTATGCAGGGAAATATGGACCGTCATTAGGGTATTATATTGTACGAAGAAATGCATGGGTTCCTAAGAAAAAACGGATTAATTTGCATGGGATTGCTGTAGGAAACGGTTTAACTGATCCTGAAAGTCAAGTTAAAATTCACGGGTTAAATGCGTATTATACCGGGTTAATTAACGATAATCAGAGGTCGCAGTTAGAAAACGCGCAAAAAGACGTGGTTAAATTAATCGAGGGTAAAAAATGGAACGAAGCGACAAATGCACGAAATTTAGTTTTAAATATGTTACAAAACATGACAGGGTTAGCTACATTGTATGATGTAAGAAGAAAAATACCGTATGAGAAGGAATTAGTTCAACAGTTTTTGAGAGACGAGGAGGTTAGAAACGCGTTAGCAGTGACTAAAAAGTCGAGAGTATTCGAGGAATGTAGTGACGAGGTAGGGAAGGCGTTACACGAGGATGTAATGAAGAGTGTTAAGTATAAGTTGGAGTATTTATTGAAGAAAAAGGTAAGGGTGTTGTTGTACCAAGGGGAAAGTGATTTGAGAGACGGAGTGGTGTCGGTTGAGGCGTATTTGAAGCGATTGAAGTGGGACGGGGTGAAGGCGTTTGGAAATTCGGAAAGGCGGGTTTGGAGAGTAAGAGGAGAGGTTGCAGGGTATGTGCAAAAATGGGGGAGTATGAGTGAAGTAGTTGTGTTGGGTGCAGGACATTTAGTGCCTTATGATCAAGGGTTAAATTCTCAAGTTATGATTGAAGATTGGGTTTTAGGAAGAGGGTTTTTTGTTGAAGATGATAAGGTTCAGTCTTATAATTCTCAAGTTATTGTATCTTAGTTGGAATAATAATTGATGTTTTAATTGAATGAAAAGTTGGTTAAATTACTGAATTGAGTGTTTTAATTGTGGATTTAGTTATATATAGATGATGTTCTGAAGGAATAATTTGAAGAATTATTAGCATGTTTTGTGGATTTAAGTTGTTCTTTCATACAATTTGTCTTAGCTATTTACTGCTCAAGTTCAGAAAATTTGTCCTGTAAAATTGCAGGGTCCAGTTTTTTATTTTTATGGATATTAAGTTTAGACAAAAAAAAATCATGTTGTATGGTTCATAAATATAAGCCACAATGACTAATATCAACTTAAAACGGTCTTAAATACGACTAATTCACTTTTTACCATTCCTCATTATTGTATCTTAGTATCTTACGGTGATTGAAATTAGAATGATTTGAAGTAGTAATTATACTCCCTATAAAATGATTTTTTTTTATGCTCGAGTTAGATGAATATATTCATTAGTACTCTAACAAGGTGAAGAATACGACCAATTTTTACTTTTTGACATTGTCATTCCCCGAATGATGTAAGCTACAATTATATACTCTATGAAAGGAGATAAACAGTTTTTAAAATCACACAAATTCTCTTGTGCGATCGTCGACTCGTCGTACGTGCGATCAAGAGGAAGTGACCACTTTTTGGTGATTAGAACCATTTTTTTGTTAAATAGTGATCACTTCTTAGGATTAAAAGATCACTGTTTATCCAAAAATAGTCGATAATGACAAAAAAATAATTACTTTTTGCAACAATAAATGGAAAAGATTAATAGACATGAGAATAACTGAAAATCAATATGCAAATTATTGGGCTTGTACAACAGTGCATTTGGGCCCTTCAAAAAACAGAAGTGCCAACTTCAATATCAAGAAGGAATTGGAGGGACCAATGCCCTTTGAGATCGGTCCTATAACTCTATAAGACCCAAAAGTCACTTAAGGTACAGATTCGTTATGCCTCTACTAGCTTTACAAAAAAAAAAAAAAAAAAAAACTTTTCACCAACTTGGGATCATAAAGTGTTATTAAGTCCCTCCATTCATTCACTCAAGAATCATTTTATTAAATACATCTCATATATATTAAACAAACATCAATCGTATCAAATCAAACTAAACGACGGAGGGAATACATGCGAGTGTCTTGTAAAAATATTATAAAACCGGTTGTTAGTTAGAGGAGTTTTTTATATGCCCTAAAAAAGAGTCATGATAACATGGTTGATGTTCATATATTATAGTTATATTCTATTACTATTGCAGTATTGTTAAACGTCATTCATATATAAGCTACATATAAAAATATTTTACAATTTACTTTCTATTACAATTTACTCACAAGCGTAAGTGACATTAATCATATTAGTACTAGTGTATCATCTCTCTTAAAAAATGATCACTTTCCTCAATTTTTGTTATTTTGAGATACTCACATATAGTCTGTATGTAATTAGAAGCCCTTCTAGGCTTCTAATGGAATATAATTATAATATATGGGTCTCAATCATTATCTTAAGGTTTTGGTTGAGATGATTCATCTATCATGATATCAGAGCCAGAGTGACCGAAGGTCACGAGTTCAAATCCTGGCAGCCGGCCTCCAATATCTTGAAAATCACCAAGTGGAAACTCTAGGCTCTAACACATGGTTTGAGGGGCATGTGCACAGTGCACTAACCACTATTCAAGCCCAATGGGTATTCGAGTGAGAGGACATAATATAATATTACTATAATATATGAGCTTCGGTTCATCTATGAGCTTCTAGCTTCATAATTCATATTGTAAAAAAAAGTACTCTAAGGTGGTCCATTTATTTTGAGAATCTAAAGTAGAGTATCAAAGTAGTAAAGGGAGTAAAAACATGTGTGGACAAATATATCAACATCACACAAAATACAGTAAGTCTTGCTTGCGACGGATCGGATCTTGCGACGGGTATTTTGTGAGAGGAAATGGGTAGAGGGAACAAGGTGGGCACCCCCCATGTGCTTCTCCACTCACCCTTAATGGGTATTTTGTGAGAGAATATGGTATCCGTCTTAAGCTTGCGACGGATAGTGACCGTCACAAATGAGAATTTGTGCACAAAATATTATAGTAAAACCACAAATCAACAGAGTTTTAGAGTAATAAAATGTGACGCAGACCATGTTACAAGACACTCAAACTCCAATATATGACAAATCATGTATATATCATGCATGTATAATTGAACAAGTAACAACCGTTTAGTTCATCATCCCAAATGTCTAGTCCATGTGTTATGATTCTGCCTGTTTTACCACCTTTCAAAGTTAGTTTTATGTCTATTTCATGGTAGTAATAATTGAATTTAATCATAAATGACACGTTGATGTTTACTTGTCTGAATAATGCCTTGACTCGAAGAAAATTAATAAAGAATAATTACACTTTACCTAGACTTTATTTATTTCCAACCATTTCTTCACAAGTTCAACTTTTACCTATACCAACTTTATTTCATTAAGTTCAGTTTAATTTAGTCAATTTAATTTAATTAATTAGTTCAGTCAAAAAGAATAGTACCTAAAACGACGATTGCTAAGTTGAAAAGAATAGTGCCTAAAACGACGATCGCTATTATTGTTGATGGTAATATATTTGTTTATACCTTCTATGCAACATGTTCTATCTTTAGGTTTTTATTCCTTTGTTAGGAGCATAGTAATAAAATGTAAAAGATATGTTAAATGAGAATGGAATATTAAACAATCAAAGTGTCGTTCTAACTTAGCTGAAGAACTTTACCATCCTTACGAATTTACGATCCTACCTGACTTGAATCCGAACTAAGAAATCCGAATTAAGAGAGATGAAATACACAAAAAAAGAAACACTCTTCTCTACAAATATAGTACTACTTCCACTTTCAAGTTTCAATTAAGCTATTTCCATACTTTCGTTCATATCAAGTGAATAAGAATTTAGAACAAAGCGTATGGAAATTAAATGACTTGAATGAAATAGAATACTCTCTAGCTAACTTAAAACAATCCAACAACGTTTATACAAATTTAACTATCCATAACTACCTTACCTAAGAATACAATATATAGTTAGCTCAACTGGTAAAAGTTCTCTTACGTACCCCAACCATGATGTTACGGGCTCGATTCTTTCCTGTGACAAAGAAAAAAACTACCGTACCTAAAAACTTAAACCAAACAAGAAGACAAAGCCAAAACACTGACTACACTCAAAACAATCCCAACCGTTGTCGACGTCGAAAGCGAAACCGAAGCAGAAACAGATGATGATGAGCTCTGATCAGACGGCCGTCGAGGTCCGTTCCTATAATAGTAAGGAAAGTAAGGAAGAATAGCATCAGGAGGTGGAGGTGCTGTAGTCTGTGTTGTTCCATCACCTCCAGGAGGGTAGTATGGTAAATTTCCAGCTGGAGGTGGCGGTCCATAAATAAACCCGGTTTGGTCCGGTGGCGTCGGGTTGGTTGTTCCCGGTCCGAAAGGTGGCGGTAGACATGGGTAAGGGCAGACGTTGTCTGCTGTGGTTGATATTATAATAAGGTGTATAGTTATTATTATGATGATGAGGAAACTTGGTAATTTTGTGACCATGTTGTTTGGAGAAGGTGGTTGAAGAATAAGCATAATAGTATGGTGAGTGATTAGTGATTAGTGAAATGGAGTTTTATTAGGGAAGTAGGGTGTTAGGTTAGGTTTTGTTGTGTTGGTGTGATGTTTAGTGGGGTTTGGTTCATAAATTGAAAGGTAGTGTGAGTGTGACTAAATCAATTGTGTAGCACAAATTATTATTTCAGACGGAGGTATCCATATTCTCTCACAAAATACCCAGCATCAAGGGTGAGTGGAGAGCACATGGGGGAGCCCACCTTGTCCCCTCTACCCATTTCCTCTCACAAAATACCCGTTGCAAGATCCGACCCGTCTTAAGCAAGACCTACTGATTGTGTAGGGGTAGTAAGAGTAATTTTTATATAGAAATCTGGTTCAAGACGAATATATTTGTATTAGATGATGAAACTGTTTAAATAAATGAATGAGATTATTATCGGAATGATTAGGCCAGGGAACGACAAACTCTGGTCTCATACTCTTATCTATCTATATGTAATAGTATTTGATATGTTTTAAATCGAAGATGTATATTGTCGTTTTAAAGGAGAGTTACTTAATAGGTTGTGTGGGGTAATGAGTTTTTACCTACAAATTCTGGTTGAAGATAAATATATTCGTTTTAAATATTAAAATAGGTTAAATAGATAATTACGTAAGATCAGATTTAATTCGGTGTATAAACTAAAGATGGATATGATCATTTTAAGGAAGAGTGATTTTTACAAGCTTTGTGACATGTAAGCTACTTCTATAAGACAAGACAAGAGTGGCTAGTGAAGCAATAGATTATTGGTATTTGGAACATTGGAGACTTAATTGCTACAAACAATTGATATGTCATACATCTTGTTTGCATGTACCTAACAAAGCTCGCCGAATTTGAACTAAATTCGATTCACACTCCAAATTAGGTGAAATTGATATTCTTCTTGGGCCTAAATAGGTGGATTCAGAGCCCAATAGATGAGCACTTAGTCACATATTAGAAAAACCGACACTTATATTGAGCTCGTATTGAGCGAATATTATATAAATCTTCCTATTACGAAGTTTTTATTTATCATAACGGAATCCGACCGAAGTAAATGCGAATATAGAAATAATATTATAAAATCTCCTTATTGTAAGAGACGTTTTGGTAATCAAAGACGGTTGTTTAGACCATGCTTGTAAGAGTTTTGCTCACCTAGTTGATTTTTTAACATATTTGTTCCGTAACTATTTTTACTTATTTTTAATATAATGTTACACTATTGTAATTATGATGTAGAGTTCAAAGTGCTCAATTACCTATTCTAAAACAATATCTTAACCAAAATTTGAAACTTTGATAAGTAATGACAATAGAAACTAACCTCAGTGTAGATTTGTTAAACTTTGATAAGTAATGACAAAAGAAATTAACCTCAGTGTAGATTTGTTTTCCTAGATGATGAGTGAATTTCCAGTCGCTATCTTTTGTGTGAACTAGGTAAAATTAGGTCAACCAGTTTTCTTAGGTGATGACGGGTTAGGAGTCTAGAGAACTAGTGTCACACAATATTCATTTAGTGTTGTGTTCACTAATTTCGAATCCTAAATCATAGATGAAACCTGAAACACTATGGCGGAAATCGCTTATATATATGTGAAAGAGTAAAAGTTTCCTCAAGGAGAAAAAAAATTGTACATGTACCTGACATAAAGACTAATGTAAATGCAGGGTAGACGAAGTTGTAATAGAGGCTAATTTAAACAATGATATGAATATACTATATTTTTACAAAAGACTTGGTAGATAGTTGCTGAATATCGCGCTTAATTATACAAAAATATTTGTATAATTGTATAAAATCGCTTTTACATAAGAATTTGTATTCAATATATTACGTACACAAACATGAAGAAATGGCCAGAAACACTTAAATTATCAACAAATTTTCATACTAATTCCCCATTCTTCAGTAACGTAAAAAACACGTTAACACAAATACGAAATTAAACAACAGAAACAAATGATCACAATTCACAAACATCAAAACACGGAGTAATAATTAAGTCCTAATTTAAAGTATTATTTAATCCTTAATTATTACAAGTAATAGTTTCATATGAAACAGAGCAAATTAAATTAACTTGCCTCCCAAATTAAACACAAAAGTAAACTACTAATAATAATTAATTTTATTATTAATTATATCAACAATAATATAAGTTGTAATAATCCATACCCAACAATTATTTCCAACTTAGATGCACCTGAAAAATAAGAGTAGTTTGGATCAACAGGATATAAATCTCCAGGTGGTGGAGGTGCGTAAAACCAACTAGACTGCGGCGGAGGCGGGCAATAAGAGGTACTACTCGGCGGTTTCTTTGGTGGTGGCGGTGGCGGTGGTGGAGGCGGGCTTTGATAACATGATGGATGACCACAAGGTGAGCAACCACCACACTTTATAGTAGGATCAGAGGATTCATCTAGTTTCCTTGACGATGAAGGTAGGTTATTATGGCCATTAATTTCATATACAAAATATGTTAATATTAATAAGATGGATATTATTATGTAAGGTAGTGATAGTGATCTTGGTGTTATTATTGACATTTCTTGGAAAAATGTTTGGATTATTATGGAGTAGTTGTTTTGTGAAGTAAGAAGGAAAAGAAGAATGAATTGAGGTTATTGTGAGTGTAATAATGTATGGTTTTGTGGAAATTATGTTTAAGATTTGTGTATTTTAGTGTGTGAGGTTACGTAATTGAGTGGTATTTGTATCATTGTATCACTCGCATTTCGTGGTAGTGTGGTACTAATTTCGATTTGATATGGATGGATATGAGTTAAGTACTTTATTTTTAAATTTAAATCTATCTATCAAAATAAAATAGGACTCTTGGAGTATATTAGAAATATTGTCTTAATTATTTGTTTAGTTTTAAATTTCTAATTTTTTTTAAATTAAAGGTAAAAAGGGATGATCAATACAAGGGATAATATTTATAAAAAAGTTTTGAGTGAATTTGTTTTAAATTAAACAGAGTATTACAATACTGAAAAATCTAAAACATAGATTTTTATAATGTAATATTATTTCAAATAAATTTTGTCGTGTGGTTAATAAAGTCAGGATTATTCGGTGAAGAAGTCAAAAAAATTCAGTAGAGGAAAATTAATTAGTAAAAAACAAAAAAAATATAAAAGTTTGAGCTATTTTTTTTTCATTTTCTCTTTATTTTAACGTGTTCAAGTGCGCCGTATTTCAGTGGATCGTGCCGTGCCTAAGCTAGACGGTCTTTTTTCCCTCAAATGTTAACCATACCCTGGCCACGGCCCATGGTATGCCGAGCTTATTCCGTGTCGTGACAAAATAGGCCATGGGTGGTGCTGACCGTGTCAGCCCAATAACCCGAGTGCCATTTCCATCTATAGTCTCCGCCATTCTCCCCTTGTATAAGACTTTCTTTACTACTTAGCCTAAGGACGATGCGTAGGATGTGGAAAAAGTGAGTTTCTTGGGTTAGGTATTTGTTGGACTTATATTAACGAGTTGAATGTGGGATGAGTAGGATTTCATGGGATTGTTATGTAAAATTATACTTCCTATGTTCCGTTCAATAATTATCTACACAAATTCTTGTTTGTGACGGGCAGTATCCGTCACAAGCTTGCGACGGGTACCACTTTCCCTCACAAATGACCCATTTAAGGGAAAATGGAAGCACATGGGGGGTGCCCCACATGTTTCCTCTACCCATTTTGTTAGAGGAAAAACCCGTCGCAAGGTCCGACCCGTCACAAGGGAGACCTACTGAATTATCTATTGCTTTTGGCACAAAGATATTGAAAAAAATAGATGGGTAAATTTGGACAACACAAAATACCCAACTTACTAGCACATGGTATATGATCCACATAAAGTATCAAAATATAGAAATAGATAACTATTAAGTGATACACCAAAATAGATAACTAATGACCGAGACGGAGGGCGTAGTTTTGAGTATATTTATATGTTGTTTAGCTAAAGCGAGTGAAGTGCAACCATGTGGATGGTCCACTAATAAAGGTCCCACTCACAAGTCACAATACACACTTTCGGACCTTCTTTCAATCTTTTGTATACTTTTGTAGTCCCATACGCATATGATTTGTCAAATAATGGATTAAATTTTGTTGAATATAAACATCTTACGTGGTTTGTTGAATGCATAATTAGGAACCTGAATGTATGATGATGTTAATGATGTTTGGTGTAGAATGTTACTATACAAGTACTTTGAATTTTTTTTTCTAAGAATTTGGAAAAAGTTGAAGGGTTCTTTTTTTTTTTATAGGGTAAATTGATAATTACACCTTTTATATATCAAAATTTCAAAATTACACCCCATTATTTTTTTATAACAAAATTACACCCATAATCAACCATTTATTTAAAACTTGATTCCAACCTAATTATCCGGCCAAACAAAACGTGAACTGACTGTTTTACTCCTGGGTTATATAAACCTTCTTTATCTACTTACTTCTTTCATTTTCCTAATTTCATTTTACCCTAATTCCTGACTAGAGAAATTGAGGTATTTTTCCTAATTTCATTTTACCCTAATTCCTTAGTTACTTTAAACCATAATTTTTTTGGTATTTCATTAATTGTTTTGATTTCGCCTTTGAGTTTTTGTTTCCTTTGTATAATGCTAATCAACAACGATTAGCTGTACATTTAGTTGTTTAATTACATCAGATCGCTAAATCCCAGTTTAATTTCAGGAATGACTTCTAGTAATGAAAAAAAGGATTACATAGTTGATATGTATGTGTTTTATGGGGGTTGTTTTCAGCAAGCTAATGTTCAATATCCGAAGCATAGCCCAGAGTATATAGTTGGAGGATTTCATATTCATTGTGGAAGAGATAGGAGAAGAACATAATTACCTATAAAGATTATTGAATAAGAAATGACCAGTGATTGGGGGAAATTTTGTACAGTGGAAATGAACAAGAATAAGAAAGAGAGAAGGATAAAAGGAGGATGGAGGTGTGAATATATAATGAGGGTGATTTAAATGAAGGGTAGAACAGGAAACATATGTCAATATTTAGAGGAATCTTATAATTTTCCACCGTGAAATTCTTTTTTCGTTGCCGGAGTTAATATTGGAATCAAGTTTTAAATAAATGGTTGATTATGGGTGTAATTTTGTTATAAAAAGATAAAGGGTGTAATTTGAAGTTTTGATACATAAAGGGGTGTAATTGTCAATTTACCCTTTTTTATATATATAAAATAACGTAACGTTTGTTCTTCTAATAATTTAACCTAACTTTAATTAAAATTCTTCATATTGATAGGAATACTTTTTAATCTTAGTTTATTTTTTTAATTTCTCAATTATTTAATAAACACCATTCTACAAACATTCACGAGTACGCTAGTGTGCACTAAAATATCGTCAATGTCATTATATATTATGTACTCCTATGTCTCGGTCATTTGTTTACTTTTATTTTTAGCTCAAAAACTAAGGAAGGGGGAGAGTAGCATTTGTGATGACTGTTACTGAATGAGAAGTAGATAATAATGGATGCCGTAAATTAAACTAGCCATTAAAAGTAATGTTCCTTATATGAAAAAGGTAAATAAATGAATGAGACTTCACAAAATAAAATAGGTAAATAAATGCACTGAAAGAACTTAAAAGTATGTTTGTTTTAACATGATTCTAATCTAACATAATCCCCCTACTATTAAAAGATTAAGTCAAACTCTAATTTTTCCGCCTAAAACCTAAAATTTATAGTTGGGTTGGGCTTTATACTTATAGCTTATAATATGTTAGTTAGTAATGAGCCCAATCTTTTAGATTGAAATCCCACTTATGATGTAATTGAAATATATTATTACTTTTATTTTAAAAATAAACGTGATGGTCACGAATACTTTTCTAGGAAAATTTTTCTAATTAATTCTAAAATTCTGTCTTATTATACAAAAATACTACAAGTTCAGAGTATTCATAGATTATTTTTATATCTAAAACGAAAATTTTACATATAATATATATTTTCTTACACTTTAGCTTATTATCTGTCTCTTCTCCATGCTATATAAACATTTAATTTTGGTTAATTTTTTAATTTAACATATACATAAGTATATTTATTACAACACATATCTTATCTGATTGTATTATTAAGGTCATTACTTAACGTTTATGTTACTTCTTTAGTTTATATTATGATTTAATAACATATTAAAAAAAACAGGTAACAAATAGTTTCAGTAAAAGCGGCAATCTTATATTACGGAGTAAAAGTGTTGAGTCTTCTCTTTTTTTATCTCTTAATACAAGACATTAAATTTTATAATTTCATCTCAAAGGGAATTAAATACAACTATACCAGGTATATAATTATTAAATTCTTTAATATCACTATTTAAAAAACCGCGCATTTGCGCGGGTTCTATACTAGTGAAGGAGTAATAAGTTAACCTAAAAGTAATGCAACGAATCAATGATCAGAATCAAGAGCATTTTAGCTTGTAAAAATTGTCCCAACACGAATAACCAAACTCAATACTCGAATAATCCTATCAATATGACCCGACCTAAACTGAATGTGCACATAGTCAGTTATCCCTAAATAATTTGATAATTCAAGACCCGAAAAATAACTGAGCCCGATATAAATTATAAATCCAAAAATAGATCAATTCAAACTAACTTGACCTAAACCCAACCCGGTTATCCCGTTTGTCAAATCTACTCAAGATGAAAATAATGAAAAACTGAACAAAACCTAAGACTTCTTAACTTGGCCTACGTAGACGACTGTCCGTGTGCGATAAACGTTTTTCGGGGGTAACTCGGTTTATCGAGAAAATGGCTAAATATGTGTTATCTGATGGTTTAATCGAACATGGTAACTTCTACCACGACCTAGGACACGTGGTACAAAAATCGTGAGAAACTGAAACGCAGCCCAGTTCGACCTCCCGAACAGCCCAAATTAAAGCCTATAATACACAGTTTTCGGTATTTTTTGGACCCAGGTCAGAAATGGCAGTAAATCATACAAACATTTTATTAGCTCACAGCCTCACATAAAGCTCCCACGCAAATTTTGAGCATAAACGGAGGAGATTTGAGGGTGTCGGTATGCGATAAACGTTTTTCATGGGTAACTCGGTTTATCGAGAAAATGAATAAATACGTGTTATCTGATGGTTTAATTGAACATGGTAACTTCTACCACGGCCCAGGACACGTGGTCCAAAAATCGTGAGAAACTGAAACGCAGCCTAGTAGGTCCTCCCGAACGGCCCAAATAGCCAATAATACACGGTTTTCGGTATTTTGTGGCCCCGGGTCGGAAAAGGCAGTAAATCACACAAACATTTTATTGGCTCAGATATAACTCCCACGCAAATTTTGAGCATAAACGGAGGAGATTTGATAGTGTCGGTAAGCGATAAACGTTTTTCGGAGGTACCTTTGTTTATCGAGAAAATAGATAAATACGTGTTATCTGATGGTTTAATCCAACATGGTAACTTCTACCACGGCCCAAGACACGTGGTACAAAAATCATGAGAAACTGAAACGTAGCCCAGTACGACCTCCCGAACGGCCCAAATTACAGCTTATAATACATTGTTTTCGGTATTTTGCGGCACTGGGTCAGAAATGACTATATATCACAAAAACATTTTATTTTCTCAGATAAAGCTTCCACACAAATTTTGAGCATAAACGGAAGAGATTTGAGGGTGTCCGTATGCGATAAACATTTTTCGGGGGTAACTCGGTTTATCGAGACAATGGATAAATACGTGTTATCTGATGGTTTAATCGAACATGGTAACTTCTACCACGACCCAGGACACGTGGTATAAAAATCGTGAAAAACTGAAACGCAGCCCAGTACGACCTCCCCAACAGCCCAAATTATAGCCTATATTACACGGTTTTCGGTATTTTGTGGCCCCGGGTCAGAAATCGCAGTAAATAACACAAACATTTTATTAGCTCAGATAAAGCTCCCACGCGAATTTTGAGCATAAACGGAGGAGATTTGAAGGTGTCGGTATGCGATAAGCGTTTTTTAGGGGTAACTCGGTTTATCGAAAAAATGGATAAATACGTGTTATCTGATGATTTAATCGAACGTGATTACTTCTACCACGACCCAGGACACGTGGTACAAAAATCGTGAGAAACTGAAACGCAGCTCAGTACGTCCTCCTGAACGGCCCAAGTTACAACCTATAATACACGGGTTTCGGTATTTCGTGGCCCGGGTCAGAAATGGGAGTAAATCACACAAACTTTTAATGGCTCAGATAAAGCTCTGACCCAAATTTTGAGCATAAACGGAGGAGATTTGAGGGTGTCCATATGCGATAAACGTTTTTCGGGGGTAACTCGGATTATCTGGAAAAATGGATAAATACGTGTTATCTGATGATTTAATTGAACATGGTAACTTCTACAATGGCTCAGGACACGTGGTACAAAAATCGTGAGAAACTGAAACGCAGCCCAGTAAGACCTCCCGAACGGCTCAAATTACAGCCTATTGTAATACCCGTAAAATCCGTCAATAAAATATAAAGGAGTTTATATAAAAAAAATAATAATAATAAAGATATTTATGAAGCTAAAATCAATAGGTGATAAAATGGAAAGATCGGTAACAATGCGATTACCGCGATCTCGAGTCGCTAAATTTAATAATCAACTTTATCGTCACACATTGAGAATAAATGATAGTAAAATACAATCCTAAAATAAATTCACCCATGATAAAACAAGAAAGAACATATATAATTCTGGTGTCGATAATTGGTGAAATTGTATTGCATTTCGAAGTAGCATAAATCACCGTCTCGCGAAAACCCGACTCAAACACCAAATCCTAGCTGCCATAATGAGGGAAATAGATCCCCTTACCCATGCTTGTGCCGCCCTACCTACACCTCCCCCTTCCCAACACTTTTCTTTTTGTCTTTCCCATAACCACCCTACACCCCTACTCCCCCTCTTCCCAACACCCTTCTTTTTATTCTTCCCATAACCACTCCTATTTACTCCTCACTCTACCTCCCACCAGATTACAATTCATTCAAACACACACACAAAAAAAAATAATAGAAAGAAAGAGAGATTAGAGAGAGAAACCGAAAAGAGGAAGAAGAAGAAGAAGGAGGGAGCATAAGGAGGAGGATTTAGCCTTAGCACCAAGATCCTCACTTGGTGAGAATGTCTAAACCACCATTTTATGTTTATTAACCTTAAGAACACCTATTCATTTAGTTTAAATCGTAGAACAATAATTAAACAAGTTTCCATTCATGCATGCATGAACTTAAGCACATAACAATCATCAAAGTGTCAAATCCGGAGGTTGATAAATAACAGTACAATAATCCAACTTAAACTTGTGTTATTGATATAAAAAAAATATATGTTGTAGGTCTTCCTGTATATAACCAGTGTACACAATTTTGTGATAATCCCATGAGTCGTTTGCAAATGAAAAATCATACAAAAAGAACATGATTCTGGACAATCGAATCTGCTAGTCCCAATGTTTGTGTCTTAAAAAGTAACTTAAAGGATTAATGAGGACAAACCCTTTTACCACAATGAACTTCAATGAATATAAAGTATATTAGGTCCTGAAATCAACTCATTTGAATTTATAATATTTGTAATATACTTAAAAACATTTTGTGACTCATATTATGACCACTAGTTAAAGATCCGTCCAATAGTACATCTTAAACCTATTTTTGGCTAACATTGTATAAACATAAAAGTTGGTAGACTAAATACTAGAACTATTGGAGTGTGTTTCGTCCAAGAATATTTAGTATTTGATTTTATATGATTTTTGCAACACAAAATGACAATCTGGAAATCTGATAAAATATTGTTCTTTAGATTGATAGTTGAGAATCTACCATTTTCGAATAGACCACTAGTAAATAAAGTTATACTAAATATAAATTCTTGATATTTGAATATGATAAACTTTAATGAAAGAAATGCATGTTGGCCTTTTGTAAACCTATATTTCGACTATTTAAACACCCGAACCAGCCCAAAACTTTCTGTGACTCGGAAACCGTCACATTTTACTAAACAGAAATTTCAGAGGCCTTAGAGTCGTTTTTGGACTGTTAGTATTTGACATTTAAAGTTGTAGTACATCTTAAAGAATCTAACCTCACAGGTCTTACCCCAAAAAGTTAAGTAACGAAGGAGTTATGACGTTTTGAAGTCACTGTTCAGAATCTGTAAAACCGTAAAGTATGTATGAGATAATGAACTTGTATAAGCCAAGTGTATAAGCTATAACTTGTTAAACTAAAAGCACCAACTTGATAAAATACTCTTAAATATTCTGACCATGAACTTAGTTTGCTTTCTTAAGAATAAAACTCGGAACAAAACGTTAAAAATGGAAACATAACAAAAACCGAGTAAAATGCATAAAATCAATTGAACTAGTTAAGGAACGTCTGGAATAATTTAGTAACGAGTACTTTATGTATATTGTAGACTCGGGATTTGTAGAAGAAGCACTTTAAACTTATAGACCAGCTCATAAGGTAAGGGAAACGCTTGTCCATACACTATTCTTGAACTATTGAGTATTGTTTCAAATGTTATATTGTGTATAATGTTTATAATGGTTGTTATTATAAGGTTGGATTATTGTGATGAAATATTGAAAAATAATTGATGTTATTCCATCCTTTGAAGTGTTGAAAAATAATAAAGGACTCATAACTTTTAAGAGTTTGAAAACCAAAACCGTTTGATCTTTTGTACAAATTATGGAGATGGTTAATCTCAAGAAGTGGATTTAATTGTTTGGAAAGGGTTTCGATTTTTGGTTTGAAAGGTTTTGGTAGAGGGGTAGGTTGTTCCCAAATAATAAAAGGGGACCTCCTATACAGAGCTTCTGGTGGGGGTTAGTTGATCGAGACCCCGTCCTCTTATCTTCCTCCTTGGGGTTGGCCCTTGGAGGGGTGTGCACACTCGGGATTTTTGGACAGTTATTGTACATGGTTTGGTGAACACCGTCTTATCCGGACTAGGGCGAGGGAATCCTCTCCATACGGCCTCTATCCATTACTTACTAAAGAAAGTGAAGAAATGTTTTCTTCGAAGGAAAGTGTTTTAAGATTTGGAAGGACTAGCTATTTTGGATCGGATTTCCTTATTTAGAAACTTGAACTTCTCAATGATATTCTACTTTCTTACGAATTCTAAATTTTAAGTAAAACTATTATTTATTTATTGTTGGATTGTTTACCTTACTCAACATTATTGTTGACCCTCTTTTGTTTTTGTCCTTAATTGGAACTGCTATGACCACGATTGTGAGAGCAGAACGTGTGACAGGTAATCCAAGGAACTAGGACGTGGGAACCACGGGAGAGCGCGCGCGTTATTGTTTTTATTGGAAACCAATGTTTAGACAATTATCTTTATTTTGCATCATCAAACTTATTCGCTTTCGCAAACATTTGGATTTGGTTGTAATCGGATTTTACTCTTTGGTTTTTAATTCACATGGACATTTACCCCTTTGAATTACATGATTTAAATACTTCTACTACAATTGGTTCAAATGTGACACATCCATATTCCGAATTTTACATGAAAACTCTATTTTTAAATATAACGGATTATGGGGGTGTTACACCTATAATACCAGTTTTCGGTATTTTGTAGCCCCGGGTCAGAAAAGGCATTAAATCACACAAACATTTTATTGGCTCAGATATAACTCCCACACAAATTTTGAGCATAAACGGAGGAGATTTGAGAGTGTCGGTAACGATAAACGTTTTTTTGGGGTAACTCGGTTTATCGAGAAAATGAATAAATACGTGTTATCTGATGTTTTAATCGAACATGGTAAGTTCTACCACAGCCCAGGACACGTGGTACAAAAAATCGTTACAAACTGAAACGCAGCCCAGTACGACCTCCCGAACGGCCCAAATTACAGCCTATAATACACGGTTTTCGGTATTTTGTGGCCCCGGGTTAGAAATAGCAGTAAATCACACAAAAATTTTATTGCCTCAGATAAAGCTCCCACGCAATTTTGAGCATAAACGGAGGAGATTTGATGGTGTCCATATGCGATAAACGTTTTTCGGGGGTAACTCGGTTTATCGATAAAATGGATAAATACGTGTTATCTGATGGTTTAATCGAACATGGTAACTTCTAGCACGGCCCAGGACACGTGGTACAAAAATCATGAGAAACTGAAACGCAGCCTAGTACGACCTCCCGAACGGGTCAAATTACAGCCTATAATACACGGTTTTCGGTATTTTGTGGCCCCGTGTCAGAAATGCAGTAAATCACACAAACATTGTATTGGCTCAGATAAAGCTCCCACACAAATTTTGAGCATAAACGGAGGAGATTTGAGGGTGTCTTTATGCGATAAACGTTTTTCGGAGGTATCCCTAGTTATCGTGAAAATAGATAAACACTTGTTAACTGCTGGTTTAATCGAACAAGATAACTACTAACACAGCCCAGGACACGTGGTACAAAATCGTGAGAAACTGAAACGCAGCCCATTACGACCTCCCGAACGGTCCAAATTACAGCCTATAATACACGGTTTTCTGTATTTTGTGGCCCTGGGTCATAAATGGCATTAAATCACACAAAAAATTTATTGGCTCAGATAATGTTCCCAGGCAAATTTTGAGTGTAAACGGAGGAGATTTGATGGTGTCGGGAAGGGATAAACGTTTTTCGGAAGTACTGTGTTTATCGTGAAAATGGATAAATACTTGTTATCTGTTGGTTTAATCGAACATGGTAACTACTAACACGGCCCAGGATATGTGGTAAAAAATTCATGAGAATGAAACATGACCTAGTACGACCTCCCGAACGGCCCAAATTGCAGCCGAGTCAGAAATATGTGATACACGGTTTTCGGTATTTTGCGGCACAGGGTCAGAAATGACCGTAAATCACAAAATCATTTTATTTTCTCAGATAAAGCTTCCACACAATTTTTGAGCATAAACGTAAGAGATTTGAGGGTGTTCGTATTCGATTAACGTTTTTCGGGGGTAACTCGGTTTATCGAGAAAATGGATAAATACGTGTTATCTGATGGTTTAACCGAATATGGTAACTTATACCACGACCCAGGACAAGTGGTGTAAAAATCGTGAGAAACAGACACGCAGCCCAGTACGACCTCCCGAACGACTCAAATTACAGCTTATAATACACGGTTTTTGGTAATTTGTGGCCCCGAGTCAGAAATGGCAGTAAATCACATAAACATTTTATTGGCTCACATAAAGCTCCCACGCAAACTTTGAGCATAAACGGAGGAGATTTGAGGTTGTCCGTATGCGATAAACATTTTTCGGAAGTACCTCTATTTATCGTGAAAATGGAAAAATAGTTGTTATCTGTTGGTTTAATCAAACAGGATAACTACTAACATAGCCCAGGATATGTGGTACAAAATTCATGAGAAAATGAAACATGACCTAGTATGACCTCCCGAACGGCCCAAATTGCAGCCTATATAATACACGGTTTTCGGTATTTTGTGGCCTTGGGTCAGAAATGGCTGTAAATTACAAAAACATTTTATTAGCTCAGTTAAAGCTCCCACGCAAATTTTGAGCATAAACGAAGGAGATTTGAGGGTGTCGGTATGCGATAAACGTTTTTCAGGGGTAACTCGGTTTATCGAAAAAATGGATAAATACGTGTTATCTGATGGTTTAATCGAAAATGGTAACTTCTACAACGGCCCAGGACACGTGGTTCTAAAATCATGAGAAAGTGAATTGCAGCACAGTACGACCTCCCGAACGGCCCAAATTACAGCCTATATAATACACGGTTTTCAGTATTTTGTGGCCCCGGGTCAGAAATGGCACTAAATCACACAAACTTTTTACTGGCTCAGATAAAGCTACCACACAAATTTTGAGCATAAATAAAGAAGATTTGAGGGTGTCGGTATGCGATAAACGTTTTTCGGAGGTAACTCGGTTTATCGAGAAAATGGATAAATACGTGTTATCTAATGGTTTAATCGAAAATGGTAACTTCTACCACGTCTCAGGAAACGTGGTACAAAAATCGCGAGAATTTGAAACGCAACCCAGTACGACCTGCCGAACGACCCAAATCACAGCCTATATATATAATACACGGTTTTCAGTATTTTGTAGCCCCGGGTCAGAAATGGCAGTAAATCACACAAACTTTTTATTATCTCAGATAAAGCTCCCACGCAAATTTTGAGCATAAAAAAAGGAGATTTGAGGGTGTCGGTATGCGATAAACTTTTTTCGGGGGTAACTCGGTTATCGAGAAAATAGATAAATACGTGTTATCTGATGATTTAATCGAATATGGTACCTTCTACCACGACCCAGGACACGTGGTTCAAAAATCGTGAGAAACTGAAACGAAGCCAGTACGACCTCCCGAACGGCCCAAATTACAGCCTATAATACACGGTTTTCGGTATTTTGTGGCTCCGGGTCAGAAATGGCAGTAAATCACACAAACATTTTATTGGCTCAGATAAAGCGCCCACGCAAATTTTGAGCATAAACGGAGGAGATTTGAGGGTGTCCGTATACGATAAACGTTTTCAGGGGTAACTCGGTTTATCGAGAAAATGGTTAAATACGTTTTATCTGATGGTTTAATCGAACATGGTAACTTATACCACGGCCTAGGACACGTCGTACAAAAATCGTGAGAAACTGAAACGCAACCTAGTAGGACCTCCCAAACGGCCAAAATTACAGCCTATAATACACGGTTTTCGGTTATTTTGTGGCCCCGGGTCTGAATTGGCAGTAAATCACACAAAATTTTTATTGGCTCAGATAAAGCTCCCACGTAAATTTTGAGGGTGTCGGTATCACGGTATGCGATAAACGTTTTTCGGGGGTAACTCGGTTTATCGAGAAAATGGATAAATACGTGTTATGTGATGTATTAATCGAACATGTTAACTTCTACCACAACCCATGACACGTGGTACAAAAATTCTGAGAAACTGAAACGCAGCCCAGTACGACCTCCTGAACGGCCCAAATTACAGCCTATAATACACGGTTTTCGGTATTTTGCGGCAATGGGTCAGAAAATACTATAAATCACAAAAACATTTTATTTTCTCAGATAAAGCTTCCACACAAATTTTGAGCATTAACGGAGGAGATTTGAGGGTGTCCGACTAGACGGTAGATCGTGAGGAGCAACTCATGAACGGGCCTCAGCCTTGTACATGGGCTTCCTAACGCAGCTCATAACACCATTCGTCGCGAGATTAAAAGGCCGGCCTTTTCTTTTCTAAATCATTATTAAATGGGCTGAAACCCAAATCTTATCCACTTAATTCAATTTGTCATAACTTACGTAGTAAGGTCACATTACCTGATTACCTCACATCTTAACTCCTTTTGCTCATTACATTAGTTACCATAATAATGTACCAAAAACATTAGTTACCATAATTAATACTTCATCCGTCCCGGTCATTTGTTTACCATTTCTATTTTAAAGTGTCTCATTCATTTGTTTACCCTTCTATATTAGGATGATAGTATATGAGTAATTTGATCGTCCAATAAGACTATTGTCCACTTGACATTCACCATGTATGTACCACCACAAATGATCCCCTACTATTTTCTTAATAATTGTGTCAAAAACAAAGGTAAATAAATGACCGGGACGGAGGGAGTAGTAAAATGGTCTACAACTGGGAAAAAATAACGTTACTATAAGAATTCTTACATAAAATCATGATCTGATGGGTATTCTTATTTTATTTCATTTTTCATTTTTTTTTGTTAATTTTTTATGTATTTTATAAGGAATTTTTCAGACTACTATAGTAAAACGAATGCAATATCTTAAAATACTTATTCACAATTATTCAATCAACGTATACTCCTATGTTTCCTTAAAACAAATAATGCTCCAACATATCTATATATATATATATATATATATATATATTTTTTTTTTGGTATAAAAGAGGGGCTAGGCCCCGAACGCTAAGCTAAATAAGAAACATAACGCGGAGTCGTAGCTCCGAGAATATCCCCCCGAAGGATAGGACGTAAGTCCCTATGAGGCTCGTTAATGACCGTAACTTCAAATTGAGAATTTGTTCCGTAGTTAGCTAACCAATCACTTGCCTTGTTTGCTTCCCTGTAAATATGATCAATTTTGATCATCCATTTCTCTCCCTTAATGAGATCTTTGCAATATTGAACCAAGGGGCGAAGTCCATTGCTTGTCAGTTGCTCCTCATTAATTAATCCTACACACGATGCATTATCCATACAAACCAGGAGTTTATTAATGCGGAGATGACGAGCTTGTTCCAATCCCTTAGCTAGAGCGAGTAATTCCGCTCTCATAGAAGTGCACACACCGCAAGAAAAGTAGTAAGCTGAGATGAAATCTCCCGAGCTATTTCTAAAAATACCTCCACCACCGGCTAACCCCGGATTTCCTTTTGATGCACCGTCGGTATTTAACATTATCCAACCGTGGGGCGGCGGCGACCATCGAATAAAGACCTCATGCCGGACGAAGCCATGACGGGGGATGAATAGATCAAATTTATCAAAGGCTCTTCTTGATGAATCAAATTGGTTATAAAGGAAGGGTAGTATGTTGGTTGGGTTTTCCTCATCCCTACCAAATACGACATTGTTCCGCCATTTCCATATCCACCAACAAACTATCGCAAATTTCATCGACCAATCGGAAACCATATTTGGATGACCATTACTAGCATTGTCCGTCAACCAATCGATAAAATTTGCGGAAAAGAAGGAGTGTCTACCTGTGATCCCAAGTTGCTGCCAAATTTCCACCGAGAATGGGCAGAAACGCAGTAAATGATCAGTGCTTTCTTCCTCTTCGTGGCACCTAGGGCAGATTGGGTTATCGGTAAGACCTCGTCTCAATCGATTGGCATTGCACATTAATCGCTCATGAGCAGCCAACCACATAAAGAGACGAATGCGCTGCTGTACGGGTAACTGCCAAATGACATGCCATTTTATTGAGTTCGGAGCAGGACTATCCGGACCCTTGATGATACTAAGAGCGGATTTGATAGAAAACTTACCCGAAGAGGTGGCATTCCAATAGAGTGTGTCTTCTTTATTTGGGTCAGGGAGCAGCGAGAATGCAGCAATTTTCATGAGGTCCTCTTTGTCTAGAAAATTAGCGAAACGATCCCAAAGCCACCCCGAATTCTCATCCCACATTTCCGCTACCGTAGCACCCAGAATAGACTCCGGGATGCTGGTTACTGCTAAATCTGAAAGACACTTACCGTCCACCCACGCGTGATCCCCAAAGAGCGTTCTCCGACCATTCCCCACTGCTGCGGATACTCCTTCTTTAATGATTTGAGATTGACTCGAGATGCCTGCCCACACGTTAGACATGTTCGGCTTTGGCTTAAACATATCAATATCGCATCTACCATTGTAATACTTAGACCGCAAGACTCTCGACCACAAGGACCTAGGCTCCGACAGAGTCCGTCATCCCAGTTTCGCAAGGAAGGCTGCATTTACTTGGCGAGCAGACACTAAACCCAGTCCCCCTGCCTCTTTCGGTTTTTGGACCGTTTCCCACGACAAGAGATGAATCTTCCTTGTATTCTCGCTTCCTCCCCATAGGAACCGCCTGGTTTTCCTATCCAAAGAGTCACAGATGGTGCGAGGGATTTTAGCCGATTGCATACTATACGTAGCTAGTGACGATAAAGTGGATTTAATCAGAGTGGTTCTTCCAGCTAGTGATAAGTGTTTCGTGCTCCAACCCGCGAGCCGCTTGTTGAATTTCTCTTCTAGATGGGCGAAGGTGGCTCTAGTCACTCTCCCATTAATTGTATGTAGCCCTAGGTAAGATCTCAAATCCTCTGTTTGTTGGAATTGGAGAAACTCGCTGATTTCTATCCTCGTATTTGCTGGTGTATTTTTCGGGAAGAAAACCCGAGACTTAGCTATACTGACTTTTTCATCTGAGGCTTGGCAGAAATTATTTAGGACCTTGTTAATTAATGCAGCTTGTTGGACATCGGCCTTAGCAAATAAAACCATGTCATCGGCAAAGAACAAATTGGAAACAGAGGGTCCATTCTTGCATATTTTAAGTTTTTGCCAGCCATTATTATTTCGTACTTCTATGTCGATTGCTTGTTGTAGTTTTTCAAGGCACATGACAAAGAGGTAGGACGATATAGGATCCCCTTGTCTAACTCCACGAGACGGACTGAACTGTTCGGTGGGTTCCCCGTTCCATAGAACTTGGACCCTGGTTGACGATAAGCATTCCATTATGGTATCCACAATTAAATACGGAAAACCCATATCAAATAATGTCTTTTTACTGAACGACCATCTCAGTCTATCATAGGCCTTCTCCAAATCGATTTTAATAGCCATATAACCAATCTTACCTTTCATTCTTCTCATTGAGTGAATGGCTTCTTGGAACACTACTATGTTATCGGTGATTTGGCGACCCGGAACAAAACCGCTTTGAGTTTCCGATATAAGATGCGGCAATAATTTTTTTATCCTATTAGCAAGGACTTTGCTAACTATTTTGTAAGCTACGTTACAAAGTCCGATGGGACGGAATTGAGAGATGGATTCCGGGCCAATAATCTTGGGGATTAAGACGATATGAGTATCATTAAAACCATCCGGAAATTCCTTTCCTTCTAGTACCTTTAAAACAGTCTGACAAACCGCATTTCTTACCGTCGGCCAATTTTTCTGATAAAAGAGAGCCTGAAAACCATCGGGTCCCGGAGCCTTAAGAGGTCCCATGTTGCGCACCACCTGTTCTATCTCCAGCTTGGAGTACGGTCTCGTAATCCATTCCCAATCTTTATTGTTGAACTCTTGGAAAAGATCGTATGGCATAGAGTCTGTAGTATCAGCAGAGGGGTCTTCTGAGTACAAGTTTTTATAGAATGTAACCGCTATATTTTTTACCGTCTCGTGATCTGAACACAAATTGCCATTATCATCTTTTAAAGCGGAAACTTTGTTGCTCCATCTTCTGACCAGGGTACTGACATGGAAAAAGGAGGTGTTACGATCTCCATCTTTAATGTAATCCACTCTCGACTTTGGTACCAGTAAATTTCTTCTTGTTCTAGGACGTCGTCAAGCTCTTTTCTTAACTGGGCCTCTAATTTAATTAAACCCCGCTCATGAACGAGAGATAACTTCCTTTGACAGCCCTCGATTCTCGCTTTTAAGCTTTTCTTTTTTTGGAAGATATTTCCAAAAACCGTATTGTTCCAGTCCTGAAGGCGATCAGATAAGGATTTTAGTTGTGGGACTAATTCTCCTGTTGTTACCCTGTTATCATTGATGAAATCCACAAATTTTTCATGGGTTAGCTAGTCTGCTTAGAAGCGGAAAGATTTGTTGAGGGACTGAAGAGGAGCGAAGCCATTAGAGGAAATCAATAGAGGGCAGTGGTCCGATTGTATAGCAGGAAGGTGTTTAACACTAGCATCGCTGAATAGGGTACTCCAATTGCTATTGCAGAGAGCTCTATCGAGACGCGCGCTTTGACGGGTTTCAACAGAGTTGCCTCGTGCCCAGGTATGAGAGGGACCCGAAAAAGCCAATTCGATTAATTCGCAGTTTTCAATCCAATTATTAAATAAGTCGCTCCTACGAGCCATGTTAGCATCCCCGCCATGCCTTTCAGCAAGACTTCTTGTCTCGTTAAAATCACCAGCTAACAACCAGGGACGGTTATTCAACCGGGCAAACTCCTTGAGTTCTGACCAGAGGTTTCTCCTATTCACTACAAAAAAAAATCTGAATAGCGACGGAAAATTCCGTCGCAAATACCCTTAAATCCGTCGCTAAAAGGCATTTGCGACGGAATTTCCGTCACAAGCACTCCGTCGCAAATTTTCGTCGCAAAAGCTAGATTCTGCGACGGAAATTCCTTCGCAAATTCCGTCGCAAAACACTATTCATAAAAAAAATTTTTTTTTTTTTTTTTTTTTTTCATTTTATCATTTCGCGCGTGAATTTATCTCGCGCGATTTTTTTAACCGCATGTTTTTCCGCTTCAATTCCTAAGTCACATATTCAATGTAAGAAGTGAGGGATTCTATATAAACATAAGAAATGTGCTGTTTTTTTCCGATGTGGGATGGATTTGCGACGGAATTTCCGTCGCAAATCCATTAATCCGTCGCAAATATATTTTCCCGCGCGAGCCAAAAATTCCGCGCTAAAAAAAATTATTTGCGACGGAAATTCCGTCGCAAAATCCGTCGCAAACACTATTCACAAAAAAAAAAAAATTTTTTTTTTTTTTTTTTTTTTTCATTTTATCATTTCGTGGGTGAATTCATCTTGCGACGGAATTTCCGTCGCAAAATCCGTCGCAAAATGATGTATTGCGACGGAATGCAATCCGTCGCAAAACATCCGTCGCAAAACATCAAAAATTCCGTCGCAAAGTCAATTTTGCGACGGATTTGAATTCCGTCGCAACAAATCCGTCGCAAAATGCCTTTTTTTTTGTAGTGATTATGAGGATTTGGGCTAGCGTACACCGCCGAGAACAACCAGGGTATCTCGCCTTCCCTAGAAATTTCTAAAAGTAATAAATTGTTCATGCTCAGCAATCGGTTTTATAGAAACAATATTCGATCTCCAATAAACCCAAATCCCACCACTGAACCCCACAGTATTAATTCTAGCGTGACCATTAAAACCGATAATATTTTTAATTTTTTCTGCATGATCACCCCCCATGTGCGTTCAACAAGGGCGATAATATTGGAAGGTTGGTTTTCCTCATATAGACAATGTTAAAAAGACCACTCAATTGGACAAAATATAATACTATCTCACACATTTTATGTTATGAAGATATCTACATTTAAAACTTAAATAGTTGAAAATTGTTCCATGCATGTGAACAGGGAAGAAGCTCGATCAAAATTCTTGCCCAGGCCGAAAAATATAAAATATAAAACTAAATTATACTATAGCTAGTTGTATATAAGAAAATTATTACTTCGTTTACTGTATAATTTTTATCAACCTTATCAAGATTAAGAATATAATATTTCTCTTTTAATCAATATATATATATATATATATATATAAAAGAGGCTTTTTTCGAGGCACGTGAGTGGTTCCCCCTTTATAGGAACTCTTAAAGTAAAAAATAAATTCATACATATACTTTCCAAGTTATGGTTGAACTCTTAGATTTTTATTATATTTTTTAAATTAATTATTTTCCTAATAATATTATCAACTTTTCAACATTATATTCATACATATACTTTCCAAGTTATGGTTGAACTCTTAAATTTTGATTATATTTTTTAAATTAATTATTTTCCTAATAATATTATCAACTTTTCAACTTTTTAGAAACTCTTTAAATAAAAATTAAATTGATAACTGTTATTTGTCCCACATTGGAAAATAATGTAGATGTGCTAAAAATATTACATATAAATAGTAGAATTGTTCCACATTGGAAAAATAATAAAGTGGGTGATCCTATGATTATAAATAGAAGTCATCCTTAAACTTTATGTATCAACCCAAAATTTTTGAATCTCTTAAATATTGTCTTAGAGATCTCTTAAAAGTTTGTAGATGTGATGAATATACTATGTATAAATAGTAAAATTGTCCCACGTCATAAAATTAACATAAGGTGGGTGATCCTATGATTAAATATATGAATCATTCTTGGACCTTATATAACAAACTAAAATCTTTTAAGTCTCTTAAGTATTGTCTTAGAGCTAGATCTCTTAAAAGTTTGTTTATTATTATCTTCACAATTGTTAAATTTACATCATTAAAAATTAATTTAAAAATGTATTATTAAAAAAATTTAAGTATTGTAAAAAAAAATTATGAAGATAATATAATTAGATTCGTGGTGGAAAAAAACCCTGCAAAGTATAGAAACTCATATTATTTGGATATATTTGGTGTAATTTTTAGTATATTATATGTCCTACATTGAAAAATAATGTAGATGTGGTGAATATATTACCTATAAATAGTAGAATTGTCCCACATCAGAAAATTATCGATCACAAGGTGGGTGATCTTATGATTACAAATAGGAATCATATTTGGAACTAAAGTTTCAATCCAAAATATTTTGAGCCTTTTACATATTGTCTTACAAAACTCTTAAAATTTGTATTATAATTTTCACTATAGTGAAATTTACATCATTAAAAATTAATTTTGAAAAGTATCATAAATAATAATTTTGATGGTAAACTATTTAATGTGTTATTTGTTCCACATATTGAAAAAAACAATGTAGGTATCATAACTCGTGAATATATACTACGTATAAATATCAAAATTTGTCCCACATTAAAAAATTATCATAAAGTGGAGTGATCATAAATATGATTATCGCACGAGCTTTTAAACTATTTTTTTATATTGTTATGTTAATAAATGACTTTAAATATTTAATAAATGACATTTAAAATATTTTTTTATTATTCTAATATTAATATAACAGTTTAGTAACAGTTAAGAAATAAATATTACTCCCTCCAATCCAATCCAAACTACCCACACCCTTTTGCATAAGTTTTAAGAAAATTGCTTTTGGTGAGGGTAATATGTGAAAAGGATGAGAGAGGTAGTACATAAATTAGGCGAGGTATGTTATAAGAATGACAATTTTTGTAAATATAGGTATGTTATAAGGATAGAGTTGTCCTAATTTCACTCATTTATGGTATGAGTAGTTTGGACTGGATTGTTCTAAAATAGAAAGTAGATAGTTAGGATTGGATTGAAGGGAGTATATGAAAAAAGATAGTGTACTACTTAGTTCGTTATTAGTCCCACATTGACACATTGAAGAATAATGTATGTGTGGTGAATATATTACTTATAAATTGTAAATTGCCCCACATTGAAAAATTATTATAACATAGGGTGATCCTATGATTATAAATATGAGTCATCCTTGAACCTAAGTATAAACCTACAACTTTTTAAGTCTCTTAATCATTGTTTTGGATAACTCTTACCAAAATGGAATTATAATAGTCACAATAGTTAAATTTACATTATTAAAAATTAATTTAGAAAATTATCATAAATAATAATTTTGATGATAAACTACTTAATGTGTTATTAGTCTCACATTAAAAAATAATGTATTTGTGGAAAATATATATACTAAGTATGATTATAAATAGGAGTCATTTAATCTCTTAAGTATTGGTTTAATGAACCTTTAAAATTTTGTATTATTAATTCCACAATAGTGAAATTTACATCATCAAACATAATTTAGAAAATTTAGGAAAGTATCCTATATAAGTATTAATTTTTATGGTGTACTACTTAATAAGTTATTTGTCCCACATTGAAATATAATATAAGTATGGTAAATATATTACGTATAAATAATATATTGTCCCACATCAGAAAATTATCATAAGCTAGGGTGATCCTATAATTATAAATAAGATTCATCCTTGAAACTTAGATATCAACCCATAATCTTTTGAGTCTCTTAAATACTATCTTAAAGAGCTCTTAAAAATTTGTATCTTACATCATCAAAAATTAATTTAGGAAAATATCATTAAAAAATAAAGTGAAAAATGTTTTATTTATCTCAATATACATTTCCTATATTATATTCAAGTGGTGTTTATAATTTGTATATAAAATTTTGTACATTCAATTCACAAAAAATATTGTGAAAATGAGTCATCTTTCAACTTAGATATTCACCCAAAATCTTTTGAATCTCTCAAGTATTATCTTTTAGAGATCTTAAAAGTTTGTATTATTATTTCTACCTTAATGAAATTTAGATCATCAAAATTAATTTAGAAAGTATCGTATATAATAATTTTAATGGTAACTACCAAATATGTTATTTGTCTCACATTGAAAAGTAATCAAGTGTGGTACGGTGAATATATTATGTATAAATAGAAGAATTGTCCCACATCAGAGAAATATCATAAGCTGGGATGATCACGCGATTATAAATAAGAGTCGTCCTTGAAACTTAGAGATGAACCCAAAGTCATTTAAGTCTCTCAAATACTCCCTTCGTCCCGGTCATTTGTTTGCCTTTTTTTAAAGAGTATTTTAGTCAAAGGCAAACAAATGATTAAGACGAAGAGAGTATTGTTTTAGAGAGCTCTTAAAATTTTGTATTAATTATGAAAATAATATAATTAGATTCGTGGTAAAAAAAATGTTATCATTACAGTATAGAATATCATATTATTTGCATATACTTTGTGTAATTCTTAGTATGTTATATATCTCACATTGTAAAATAATGTATGTGTGGTGAATCTAATAATAACTATAAATAATAGAATTGCCCTATATCGAACAATTAGCATAAGGTGCGGTGATCAACCTAAAATCTTTTGAGTTTCTTAAACATTGTCTTAGAGAGCTTAATTCTTAGGTACTTTGAATCATTTTTCGAGTCATAATATAGATCAAATATAACTTGAGTCCCGATAAGGTTGGTAACATATGTTTAAAATACAATAAGTTGAATCAATATATCAATATTATTTTTTTAAAAATTACGGAGTATATTTTATTATAGTCTTAAAATTTCAAAAGTTTATTTTTATAAGTTAACTGTTATAGAAAAATTACGAAAATGACATTAACGTAAATCCGTGCATCGCACGGGCATGAAATCTAGTTTTTTATTAATATAGTAGAAATTTCTTCAAAAACCGCCGAGACCGTGGCCCGTCCAGAAACTTGTGTTAAAATATTTCTCGTTGTTTAACGACTACGATTATTATTAAATTTCTTACGTTGATGCAGTATTCATATTACAACAATAACACGACACGGACAGTACAATATTAAATTTACAGTTGGTCTTGCTTCAGATGGACCATTTTGGTCTGAAGCAATAAGACGAAATTTTGTAACTACTTTACAGTTAGATGTAACCACTATTGAAAACAATTTGATATAAGCTGTGGTTACATTTTATCAAAAAATGTCAACATAATAATCCCGTCTTATTTTTCAGACAGAAATAGTCGGTCGGAAATAAAAATTTGCGTTAAACTTAACCCAAGTAATTGACTATGATAAGTTGGACTCTTTAAAGTAATACTCTTTAAAATATAAAAACAAGTTAGTCTTAAGGATAATTAGTCAATCAAAGCAACCATAAAGTACACGTAGAAGACTTGGTATCCTTCATACTTACCCCAATACAAAAGTTTCAACACACATATATATACAATCATTCTCATTTACGATGAACACTATCCGTCTTAAGCTTAAAACAAGTTAAATACATACCAAATCACCCCACTAATTGCCTAAAAAATACCAAATTTTTTTGTCTTTATTATTGCTACTTGTTAATATTTGACCCGTTTAAAACTTTAAACAGATATAACCGTCTTAAACAAGACTTACCGATATAAAATATGTGCCAACTATACTACAACAATGTAAGGTGTTATAGGTCAAAAGATAAGAAAAAAGTAAAAAAAAAGTCGTAATGCTTTAGGTATAGACTATAGAGTTAGTAAGGATGGTATCAATGAATCATCCTTTAATTTGTAAGGTACATCATGCATGTGTATTAGGTGACACCAAAAACAGCCGCCAACGTAGATATCAAATAAGTTGATCACCTTTGAAAAATTTTATGCGTCAAAATATAATATCATATAATAAAAATTATTAAAATCATGTACCTACTACTTCGTTTTGTCACATTTTATTAGTTGTCACATTATGACTCGTTTTTCTATATAATGCACATCATTTTAATTTCATCTTAAACATTCTACTTTCATTTTCATTTCTAAGGAAAAACAAGAAGCAAGACGTTAATATATACAAGTTAATTAGGTTAATTAAGGGGAAATAATGGCTTTAGCAATTGCTCTTCTTGTTATGCTAATGGCTTCTCCATTATTAGGGTTTGTGAATGCTCAAAACCCTATTAATTGGGCTTTAAATAAAGATTACACAAGTTATTCTACTCAATCTTTCAAAAGTGGTAGTACATTAGGTATGTTACTTCTCATGTTTATTTCGTTTCACTTGCATGTTGCAATATTAGTAAATAATACGAGTAATTAATTAATATTTTTTTGTTAGTAACATACATGAATATGTTACATTTTGTTGTTGAAGTTATTTATTTATTTTTGATTAAAATAATTCTAAAAAATAATATGTGACATGAGGGGTGTAATATTGTTTGCATAATAACACTGCAAGACAGCAAGAGTGAGAGAGGCTTAAGAAATAGTTGCAACATTGTTAAAATATTTCTAGGTTACTAAATAATTAATAACCTATACTATATGATCACGCTGACTTCAATATCATGTTAGAAGTCCATTTCAACGAAAATTTTAAAATGGTAAGAGCACTCTTATAATTATTCCAAGAGGTAATTCAAGTGGTAAGAGCATTTTTATCACAATCATAAAACGGTTCGATTCTCATCTGCAACATATTGTGTTCATTTTAAAAAAAAAAAAAATTTAAAGTAATAATTGAGCCCATTCAGTAGTCTTGTAACTTAACATATTTCACTGGCTTAATTATTGTGCAATTAAATTTAGATTATCTTGCTCAAGTAGCTACATACGTTAAGGGGAAATGATAATAAGGTAGTTGATCTCTAATCAATGAGATTTAGATTATTTAAGATATAGAACTTCATTCCTTATCACATTTTTTGTATTTTGCTTCAAGGCTTTTTCCCAAAAGACTTGCCTTTAATACTTGAAAAATAAAACAACTAACCACTATTGAAATACAAACAACTAACTTGAAAGATAAAACAATCTCACATAAATATGCATACTTGAAAGGTAGTTGGTCTTGCTTCCGACGGATCATTTTGGTCTTAAGCAATAAGACGGGATTTCGTAACCACTTTACAACTACATGTAACTACTATTGAAAATAATTTGATATGAACAGTGGTTACATTTTATCAAAAGTGCAACATAATCGCGTCTTAATTTTCAGACGGAAATAATCCGTCTGATATAAGAATTTATGCTCGACAAAAATGGGAAGTACATGCATGGTTAGCAAAATTGTACGATTATATTGATTTGACGTTATCCACAAATACTACGGAGTATACGAAAATGGATTCAAATAGTCAAATGGAAAAACATAAAAAAAAATTAAATAGTGATATCTACTTATCTAGTCCAGTCTAGTAGTATAAAAAACATTTGATTCTACAACTCTATACCACCAAATCCCGTGGACGGTGGATTGTGAAAAACGGAACTATAACTATATTTGATCACAAAATGTCTTTTAACATTAAAAAAAAATTCGTCACAAATGAAAATAAAAACTCTCTCTGTTTCAATTATCTTTTTACCTTTATGATGAATGGAAAAATATTGACATTAACGATGAGAAGATTTGGTGAATGGATTCCAGTACATGAATTTAATTTACTTGTTATTGAAACGTAATATATATGTTTTCATTATTTAAACACCTTTAATTCAGAGAATATTTCTTAAAAAAAAGGAAAATGAGATAGCGAAACTAATTGATTTTGGTTGATGCATTTTCAGAATTCGACTACGATAAAAACTCGCACAACGTGCTAGTAGTAAGCAAGAGTGATTACGATAGCTGCAATGCCAATAATCCGATTCAGACATTCACAGATGGGAAATCAGTGATCACCTTAACACAGGGTGCAATGTACTTCATCTGTGGCATTCCTGGGCATTGTTCTCAGGGAGGCATGAAGTTGCAAGTTAATGTAGGCGAGAGCGGTGGCTCGACTCCTGCAACTCCCGTTACCCCGCCAGCCACCCCTACACCATCAGGTTCAGGTTCAGGTTCAACTCCCGCTACCCCGGCTGCTCCATCTCCGAAAGATAGCAGTGCAGCTGGTGGAATGTCAGGTGCTGGTCACTTGATGGTTGGTGTTTCGCTTGTTTTCGGAGCGTTTTTCGCTTTGGTCTGATGTGCCAGAGAAGAGGCAGTGCTGTGATTGAATGCTTACCATTTCTTTTATTATGTTTTGTTGTATAAATAATTGCAGTTGGTTTTGCTGTTAATTCTGAGAGTAATTTATTCAGGTTGTTTTTCTTGAGTGTATAATGTATTCATCTTGTTTTATGATTTTGTAATTCTTTTTAATGTATAATGCATTGTTTGTTCTATAAATTCTTATTTTGGTTCATGATATATAATTTGAGTTGATCAATTCAACAGTCGAACAAGCTTGAAAGAGGGACGAAAAACCAAATAAAGTCTTGGATACAATGCGATATAATCCAAATATATCGAGTTGAAATAACTAACTCGAAAATAACATATTTTTGACAAAACGCTAACAAAGGTTTACACAATCATGATCCGAATTCGAAAATGATTCGACTGACAATATCACATATTAACATCTGAACTCAAAATGCCTATTTTATATCTAACCTGCACTCCGATAATTTACTCAAAATGAAACGAACTCTAAAGGTAATCAAGTCAAAGTGTAATACTCCTTATAATACATCTTTAATTTACTTAATCACTTAATTCCCTCTCTCAACTCTTTCGTATTATTTCATCTCATAATTTCATTGCTTTCTATCTTTTAACTTCAAAATCTTCCCGTTCATCCATAATTTCATTCTTTGAGTTTACCAAGAATGTTGCGACGTGACATTATTAGTCATCCTCTACATTACATAATACCTCAGTCGAGTTTGCTAGGTGTCGGTCCACATCATGTGTGTATTAGTCAGCTGAGCTTGCTAGGCCCGGGTCCAAGTCACCATTTCGATCAACCACCGCCGACATGCTTTATGAAGGTGAACTCGGACGCCAGTGTTAGAAATGATGGAAGGCAAAGTGCGACTAAACTTGACACGCCAGTGTTAGATTATTTTTAGTGTATCCATCATACTTGACACGTCTTAAGCTTAAGACAGATAAACACGTCTTATATATAAGTCTTGAATAAGAATTTATGTTCTTGGTAGTGGTGAACAATAGTAAAGACTAAACTCTATATCTTTACTTAAACAGTAGGTCTTGCTTAAGACGGGTCGGATCTTACAACGGGTATTTTGTGAGAGGAAATGGGTAGAGGGGACAAGGTGAGCTCCCCCCATGTGCTCTCCACTCACCCTTGATGGGTATTTTGTGAGAGAATATGGTATCCGTCTTAAGCTTAAGACGGATACCTCCGTCTGAAATAAGAATTTGTGTTACTTAAATACCAACTCAACAACTTATAGTCGTACAACTCCATTATCAACCATAACAAAATATTAAAAATAATGTGTGCTCTAATATTCCAATTAACTACAATCATCAATTACATAATCAAATCAGTCAAAAAAATAACCTAGGTTGAAAATGAGAATATAATAAATTAATAACTACTATTTTAAGTTCAAACTATAGTCACCCTTCTAAGTTGGACACTAAGCTAGGAATCAAATATTAGAAGCTTCAACATAGAGTAAAGCTTCCTTTTGAACACATAACTTAGAACAAAGTTGGTATATAAAGTTATTTTTGGGCTGCCCCAAAGTTGGTAGATAAAGTATTGTGGTCTCAAAAAAAATATATTCCTCTTTTGTAGATACCCAAAAAAAAAAAAAAAAAAAAAACTTGAAAAAGAAAACTTAAATGGGGAATATTATGACTCTCTTTTACTATGGAAGTCTAAGTTTAACCCATTATTATGTGGTTTATAATTGTGTCCACTTTTAGTTTGTACACTTGGCTTCATTAATATGGTTTTGGCGGCGTGGATTGGTTTATACCCCAAAATTAAGAATTTTTACTATTTTCTTTTGAATTTTGATGAATTTTTTTGAGTTTTTTTATAAAAAATATACTTCCTCATGTTCATTCATTTCTTCACCTTTCGCATTTGTATAAGAATTAAGGATAAATAGATTTGGATCACACATAACACACTACCTCACCCCATAAATGAATTTGCACCACAAAAAACACACAACCCCGCAACCAAAAAAGGAAAGAGGAAAAAAAAAGAATAGGAGGGAGTATTATTACTTTTATTTCGATAAATAGGTTTATTTGACTGTATTATTGAGTATTTGATAGTTAAATTTGTGTAGAACAATTAGGCTTGCTTATAAGTTATAACCGTTGTAAATTATAACAAAAGGGATTATTACCTATCATCCCTAGAAAAAGTTTTGATGTAAATGGTTTTACACTTTTATTGTAAATTATTCTGATTTATAAATGGAACAGTTATTTTCAGTGTGTTGTCATAAGTCGTTGTCCTCATAATTCTTGGTCATCAATGATCATTGAATTGTAGCTTTTCGTTTAGTAAATGGAGAAGAGAATAAAAAATCTTCGTGTGTTCTGTTGTCGCTATTCAAATATATTTTAGCTTTTCGTTTAGTGAACTTTTGCTTGATACATAAGTTATGTATTACACATTGTAATTTTATTATTTGTACTTCAATTATTGGAAGGTTAATTATATACTCCCAAGTCCCATTCATTTATTAGCTTTTTATATTCTTAATCGGTAAATAAGTGATTGTGACGGAAATAGTACCATGTTATACACAAGTACGGAATTAAATGTAGCGGATTGACCGTTTCTCACTATACAATCACAATACTCAATTGACTCATGTTTTTGCACGTAACATGCATTCAACTTATTAAGTTGGATGACAAAGACAGTCAGACAAATGTATTTATTCGCGCAAATTTATAAATTAAAACTATAAATTTGCGCATAAAAAGAGAATCAAATTAATATAATTTTAGTATTTATTTTATTATGATTAAGAAATTATTTAATATAGAAAAATTAGCAAAATAAAATCTTGTAAAAATAGAGTATTTTTTATTGACTAAACGGATAATTGCCACTATGTGAGTATGTCCCATGCATAAGTAGAAAATGTTAATTTTCCATGCATGTCGATCTAATGATTGAAATTTTTGTCTAAGAACTTATATTTAAATTTGGTTGCAAGCTAAAATTAGTGAGCAAGTATATTGAATTATATTATAGACGTGTAAGTTTAAGTTGTTAAAAAACATTTTATTGACAATACAATACAATTGTTTTTTTTATACTGCTCGTTATCTACAAAAATAATATCCTTATACGCCAAAGAAATACTCTAAAACAAAATAAAAATCTGACAAATTAAGTCGTCTACAAAAAGTATCATAATGTTATTCAAAAATTGTAACATTATTACTACACAAATGGATTAATATATATATTCGTCAAATCGACGTCATTTGATCTATAAAATAAACCCAAAAAAAAGTACAAGTTACTATATGTGACTCTCATATATATGTATATATATTAGCTATTTAGCTTACATTAAAATGGAAGTAGATAATTCTAAATCCTCGAAAAATAGTAAATAAATAGTAAATAAATAATTACATAATAGAACAAGCATTAGGATTTTCATCACTAAACAAAGAAGTGAAATGTTCTTCAGTAGAATTAGAAGTAGAAAAAGCTTGAGGAGCATTTTTGACGTAACCAGAAGGAGCTTTTTTGTCATAAGCTTGAGAAACATAAGGGTAAGATACGACATTATAAGGTATATATGGCCAAAACTCTGCTTTTTTACCTGTTTTTTTCACTTTGTTTAACACCTTATTTGCCTCCACATGCCCACTTACTGTTATCTTGCTTTGCTTTCTGTTTACTTCCACTGACTTCACTCCTATGCATTCCCATACATCATACATACATGCATGCACGTGTCAGTTTTATCGGTATTCGGTAATTATCGTATGCGACGGTATTTTTTTGTGTTCTTTTTTTTAAAAAAAAAGATGTCAGTTTTTGGTAAATAACGATCACTTTGAAAAATGGGTCATTTTTTAGTAAAAAAAAGTGATCGATGTTTAACCAAAAGTGATACGGAGTACTAACTATTTATCAAAAAGTTGTCACTTTATACTTGTCGTACGTATGACAAAGAATTTGGGATTAAATTTTCTTTTAAGTGAATAATACTCTTTACGTCTCCATTACTTGTTTATTTTATTTGAAATTTTTGAGAATCTATTAATGTGTACGGTCAGAGTTACAATTATTCTATAACCTTGCTATAAAACACATTTAATATTCAGTACATTTAAAAATTTGAAAAAGAACCTGTAAAACCATTTTGTAGAGGCTACATGTTATATTTCTTATCTTGTCTAGTTTACTAGAGTTTTATACTCCCTCCGTCCCGGTCATTTGTTTACCATTTCCATTTTAGGGTGTCTCATTTATTTGTTTACCTTTCTTCTATATTAGGAAGGTAATCTATGAGTAATTTGATCACCCAATGGGACTATTGTCCACTTATCATCCACCAAACACCACCACGAATGGTCTCCTACCATTTCCTTAATAATTGTGTCAAAAGCAAAGGTAAACAAATGACCGAGACGGAGGGAGTACATCGTCAAAACTTAGTTACGAGAGAAATCAAAATATGAAATTTGCGACTAAAAATAAAGAAAATTAGAGGTGCGACCGATAATATAATAGAGCAACCTTTGAAAAATATCAAAAAACTTTAATTAAAATTACAAAATTTTCATTTTATTCTAGTATGACAGCAATAGTTATTTAAGTTTTTTTTTTTTTTAATTGCATGAACTCAATCCTACAGCATATATCGACTGGTCCCTTTATGGCTTTATTTCTTTCTTTAAAAAGTATAATAATAATTCATGGCTTTGACATGCAAAAGCTGTGTCAAAGATATTTAAAGTGTTAGTTACCTCAGCCTTACATGTTTTTTATTCAGTAGTTAGAATTAGTAATTGTCACTCATAAAATTACACAGCTAGAAATTATTATTCATTTAACCTTTTATCAACCATGTTAAAGTAATTGCAGAAAATAAGTTTGTTAAACTGGAAATGAGAAGGAAAACATCCAGTTACCTTTGATATGGGCAACGGAGTTGCGAATCCTTCTTTCGCAACCATCACAGTCCATTTTCACCTTGATCTCGACCGTCTGTACACCCATGGACGTAAAAATAACGTCAGCGAATTGTAAATGGGTAGGTCTCCCTTGAGACGGTCTCAGCATAATATTAGAAAATGTCAGCAATTTATAATAAAAAATGATCATTTAATGATAAAATGTTATAACTAAAATGGTCACTTTTTAACATAAAACCGATGGTAACATTTTTTCAGGAAAGGAAATATCCTTCTGAAACAAGAATTTGCCTTGTATAAATGGTTGGTTTGTTTTGTCCACTCAAAATTCCGAAGAACATTTACAGAGCAATTTCATCAATTCATAGAAATGAAAAATTACGTCAAAAAAAAAATACTACTTCCTAGACATGAAGTACGTATGATGAACCAAATGACCCTCTAGTGTATTCGAGTTCGACCAACTCATTTTTCGAAACACGAGAATCCGAAATAAAGAGGAAAGACGAAGCTAAAGAAGGGTAAAAGCTTAGAAGCGATACCTGCATTGGCCTGCGTCTTATGCGCTTTGACGTCGTAAAATCGCAGAATTCTAAAACGTGATCAATAATCCCCATTATGTTTATTTGTAACTATGTAATAAGTTGTACTAATTGTTTTCTCTGTTTTGATTTCTTAAGGAAAATATAAGTTGTAATAAGTTGAGAGAACAGAGGAGGAAGAGAAAATGTGTGTGGAGAAATGAAATAGCTAGAGCATACAGTTTGGTTAGCTCGGTATTTATATGCAGCCCTAACGCCATAGTCCTCTAATTTAGATTCACATTCGAGTCATTTTTGTTCTGTTGGTTCAAAGAAGCGTATTATGTCACAGATAAGAATTGAGCCACTAACCTCGTGGTCATTTTGTAAATATATTGTATATAGACAATAGCGGGGGGTTACTAGGTGATATCGAGATTTGGTACGACCTATTCTCAAGTGTGTAGGGTTGACATTTTAATTAGTGGATCATACTTATTACTCCCTCCGTTCCGGTCATCTGTTTACCTTTCGTTTTGGCACAATTATTAAGAAAATGGAAGGGGACCTCTTTTGGATGTATTTGGTGGATGACATGTGGACAATAGTTCCATTGAGTGATCAAATTACTCATGAATTACTATCCTAATATAGAAAGGTAAACAAATGAATGAGACACCCTAAAATGAAAATGGTAAACAAATGACCGGGACGGAGGGAGTATTTGTCAAAAGACGGTATTTAAATACGTGATATGACGACCAATACGTGACGCTATTTTACTTTACCTTAATAATAACACTTCTATAAAATTATTTCGAGTTTGAGTGTGTGATATGAAAAAATCGAAAAATAACACTTTTATAAAAATTATTTTGAGTTTGAATGTGTCTCACTGTGTGATATGAAAAAATCGAAAAGTATGTATTAGACCTAACAACATGAATATTTACTCTTCAATCAATCGATACGAACTAAGTTCATGCAGACATGCAGTATAATAACAACTTAAAATAACAGTTCATTTCGGGTTTGGGTCAAATTGGTCGTTGGGTCAAAATTTTCGGGTCTTGAGTCGTGACCCTAGTAAAACGGATATCCCACCTAACATCATATATGGATATTTACTCTTCAATCAATATTAATAAATCTGTTAATATCCCTTAAAACGGATATCCGACCTAACATTAAGCCAGATCAACTTATCAAATATCATCCCAGTTATGTGTATATATGACAAATTTGTTATTTCATTCTTTTTTCTGTTTTATTTATACTATTTGACTTGTATTAAACTAAAGACGAATTTAACCATCTTCAATAAGAAGTTGCAATTAACAGTTGTAAAGAGTTCTGCAAGAGAGTATTCCTCACGTTGAAAAATAGAGAGATCATATGTTCATATTATCATATCACAAATTCTCATTTGTGACGGACACTATCCGTCGCAAGCTTAAGACGGATACCATATTCTCTCACAAAATACCCATCAAGGGTGAGTG